>JAFVLL020018681.1:0-50453 GCA_021397915.2 Tor tambroides | reverse complement strand
ATTATCTCGGCAAAGGAGAAGTGCTCACTAACACAGATTTAGACAGATTTGTGAACAATATTTGAGCGAAATAGGCCTTTTGTGTACATAGAAAGTCTTAGATCTTTGAGTTCAGCTCATGAAAAATGGGGGCAAAAACAAAAGTGTTGTGTTTATAAATTTGTTCAGTGTATATATTCTACTAAAAAGCAATGAGTTCACTTTTCTTTATATTTCTTTTTTTAATTACAACCTCCTTGTCTCTAGTTCTTTATATGCGTATTACTGCTCGGCTGCCCTGGTTTCTATCTCTCTCTTTCTTTGTCTTTGTTTCTTGCCCTTTTTGCTAAAATGTCTGCTAGCATCCATATGTGCTCATAAAGGTCACCTCGCCCCGTATAACTCCGCCCACCCCTTTATGCTAATGAACAGATAATTCATTCACAGGCTAATTAATAGTCCACATGCAAATGGAGGGATAAATAACCTCATAATATGCTCCATCACACTTGTTGCAGCATAATCCCTATACAGTCAGGAAATTATACATAATTAATGCTAATTGCGCTGAAGATTTCTTCCCAATATTTCTGTCCTGCTTTGACGTGACACTTGCTTTGAATATTATCAGTAATTGGGATTAATGATAATACGTATGAAACGTATAAGAATAATGAAGACTTTACGACTGAATATGAATAATAGATGAGGATTATTTTAATTAATTTTAAGGAGCTCTATTATGATTTATTGCAAGCGTATGTGGTGGATTAATATGGTGATGAATATACATTTTGCTTTGTGCATGGTGGCAATGAATTTGACAGATACGCCTGTTTTTGATGCATGGAGGCCGATCTGTTATTTCAGATGTGTTTTCTGCCGTGCATTAATGGGTCGAGGCACCCTGTCGACGATCATTGATTCATGGTGTTTCACACTGCAGCTCCGGCTTGCGTAAGCTACCAGTTCTGGCCTTTTCCAGAAAAAGCATCTCCCTCTGCTGGTTAAAAATAATTGTTGCATTGTGAAGAGGCTTTCATTTGGAAATTGAACTGTAAAACTTTCTGTTTGATGGATAACATCTCTGTAAGAAGAAGAAAAGGAGGCTTTGGAAGGATAAATATACAGTATGTATGTATAAAACCGGTTTCATTGACAGCATTTCCTAATGTTTCCCATGATGCAGTGCGCTTTGCTCCATACCGGCCACCGGACATCGCCCTGAAGCCGCTTCTCTTCGAGGTGCCCAGTCTGACCCCCGATGCGGTTTTCACCGGTCGAGAATGGCTGTTCCAGGAAGTGGACGTGTGTCTGCGCAGCAGCGAGTCCTCAGCCAATCAAGGTGTGGTTATTGTTGGCAACGTGGGCTTCGGCAAGACGGCCATCATCTCTCGCTTGGTGGCTCTCAGCTGCCACGGTAATCGCATGAGACAGATCACCTCTGACAGTCCACACGCCTCACCAAAACGTGAGTGGAGTCATTCAGACCAATGAATATGTTAACTGTGAATACGTTTCCTCACGAGCTAATGAGCTTCTAACAGAAAAATTGTATAGTAGCAAAAACAAATAATTAGTCATTATTTATTGACCATTGTGTTGTGACTTGTGAAGTTATTTCACAGCTCTTTTCCATCACACCACATCTTTCAAGCTCAGAAAAGGACAAAACAAACAAACAAAAACACCATAAAGGTCTTGCACTACATTCTAAGAAACAAACCTGAAATTTTCAGCACTTTCTGAAAGACTTTCATCAAATAATTTGTTAGTTCATGCTAACTCTTCAATAACTTAAATTCCAGTCTGCCCCTTACATTAAACTCTCATATGGCTTTAGAAGACTAGCTAGGTGTTTTTTTAAGCGTAATAGACATGTTAACTATGAAAAATAGAAAATGGTTTAATTATAATTTAAATTTATATTTTTTTTTCATTATATAGAATGTAGATTAGAATGTATTGTGTGTGTGCATATATAATTCATTAAATATACATGAACTAGCAAATTATATATAGATACAAAATAATAATAATTAAGACTTTCACAACTTCTTATCTCACAGTTTATATACATTTTTTTTATTAGTAAGTGCTTTGAAATTCTAAATATTAAAATCCTGCAAAACATTTAATTAGCTACAACTGATGAGAATTTGCATTCATGGATATAATGTTTATTATGATTTTAGAATCACAATACTCCACACATTGGTCACAGTGATTATTACGTCATATAATGTCAAGACATACACAATATAAAATTATACATTACAGGTTTGAATGACTTGAGGGTGAGCAAATAATGACAGAATTTTCATTCCTAGGCAAACTATTTTTATTTATTTATTTTATTTTTTTTAAAGGGACCAAATATCTTCAGCCCTTAAAATGTCAAAACCATTTTGTCTCAGTTTATGACAAGGTTCACATCACATGCATGCCATGCCTTCCTCTCAGATGGCGACACACTGCCCTTGAGCCAGCCTCAGTTCGCTCACGGCACTCTGGTCGGTGGGAGCAGCTGTCCTGGAACGCCTGAGATGAGGAGACGCCAGGAGGAGGTGCTCAGGAGGCTGGCTTCTCAGGTGCCAAGATATACCAACATAATCAACGGGGCGGGCATATATCCAGCCTGCCATTCAATCTCCCTCTCTCCTCTTCTCTTCTATTGATTTATTATCTCTGTCTCTCCATTTCTTCCTTTGTCTCCTTCTTCATTTATTAATTTGCTCCTTGTCTCGCTCTCTCTCTGTGCTTTCCTTTTCTCTCTATTCTTTTAAGCACAAAGGTTTATTGCAGCTCTGTTGCCTTATCAAATATTTATATGCGCAGAGTCTCCCAGCACAGCCATTAAATATACTCAGAGTCTGCATTGCTAATGATGACAAGCTTTTGAACACACACACACATACACACACACACACACGTACTGCATGATGAAGTGAATCCAGAGAAGCAGCAGTCTTAAAATATTGGAATAAGGCCATCGATGCACTCAAACTCCATAATGTTTTATGCATTAATAAAACCCCTTCATCACATCAAAACTCCTGAGCTTTGAATCTTTCTCTAGTTTTAATATTCATTGTGTTTTTGGAGCTGAAAGCAGTCCCTGCACTAAATCCCTGAGACTGGAAATACTTTTGTGCTTTTTCTGTCTATTTCTTTGTCTAAACCTACATTTAGCAGGAGCATCTAGATGTACTGGGCACCTTTACTTTGGCATATACAGGAGTAGTGCCTGATGTTCTAATAATGAACAAGCATAATATATTATAAAATGGTTAAAATCCATTTTGATTAGATTATTACATTTGCTTTTACATAACAGTTTAATAAACAAGAAATTAAAGTACCTTACCCCACTATTCAAAATGTTCAAAACATTTTTATGTTTTTGAAAGAAGCCTCTTAAGTTCACCAAGGCTGCATTTATTTAATTAAAAATACAGTAAAAACTGTAATATTGTGAAATATTATTACAATTTAAAATAACTGTTTCATATTTTAATATATGTTCAAATGTAATTTATTCCTGAGATGCAAAGCTGAATTTTCATCAGTCATTACTCCAGTCTTCAGTGTCGCATTGTGGCCTAATGGTTAGAGAGTTGGACTTGTGATCCAAAGGTTGCGAGTTCGAGTCTCGGGCCGGCAGGAATTGTAGGTGGGGGGAGTGAATGTCCAGCGCTCTCTCCACCCTCAATACCACGACTGAGGTGCCCTTGAGCAAGGCACCGAACCCCCAACTGCTCCCCGGGCGCCACAGCATAAATGGCTGCCCACTGCTCCAGGTGTATGTTCACGGTGTGTGTGTGTGTGCACTTTGGATGGGTTAATTGCAGAGCGCAAATTCCGAGTATGGGTCACCATACTTGGCTGTATGTCACTTTCACTTCACTTATGATCCTTCAGAAATTAGTCTAATATGCTGATTTGCAGCTCAAGAAACGTCTTATCAGTGTTGAAAACAGATTTGCTGCTTAATATTTTTGTGGAAACTGATACAATGTCTTTTTCAGGATTCTTCGATAGTAAGAAAGTTCAGAGGAACAACATTTATTTAAAATAGAAAATCTTTTGTAATCATTTAAGTATTTACTGTCACCATTGATCACTTCAATGCATCTTTTCTGAATAAAAGTATTCATTTCTTTGGGAAAAAAAATCTGACTCTTGCTACTGAACTTTTGGAATAGTAGTTTGTATTCTGTACACGATATTAAAGTTATTGTTCTTGCTTTACCAATGCATGTTTTGCAAGGTACCCCTTTCCGTCAGACATATTTTATTGGCCTGTCCAGCATTTAATGTATGTAGAAAACTCTTTTATGAAGTGAACTCACTTCGCATTATTTAGTATAATTTTGCCAGAAAAAGGTTTAGAATTTTGATCATATGTTTTTGCCATGAAAATAGCCTAAGATGCTGACATGGCATTAAATAAATATATACTACTACTTGCTTTACCAGTGAACCATTGTGTGTCTCTGAACAACACCTGTAGTGTTGTTTCATTTTCGAGACATCTGTTTTCTAAATCATCATTGAGTGAAATGTCAGCACTCTGGCAACAACATGTACAAATATAATTCTGTAACTGAAACTGAATGTTGATATGTAAAGGTAAAATCCAGTTTTACAGGTGTGATCTCAACCCAGGCTGTGCTGTGAATGTAAATGTTTGTCAGCTTATATCTGCTCTCTCGTGTGCAGGTGGTGGCGTACCATTACTGTCAGGCCGACAACGCGTACACCTGCCTGGTCCCTGAGTTTGTGCATAACGTGGCAGCGTTGTTGTGCAGGGCTCCTCAGATGCGGGCGTACCAAGAGCTGCTGCTCCGCCAGCCGCACCTGCAGAGCACCCTCAGCCTGCGCGCCTGCGTCCAGGACCCTTTCAACGCTTTCCGCAGGGGCCTGCTGGAACCTCTGGAGATCCTGCATCGAGGTGCGCAAACGTGTGTTCGTGCGCACTCTTATACTCTATACACGTGCTGACGTATATGTAATATTGAACGCATGCAATGTTTACAGAGCGGAAGATTGCGTGTGAGGAGAACCTCATCATCCTGATTGATGGGTTGAATGAGGCGGAGTTCCATAAACCGGATTACGGAGAAACCATTGTTTCCTTCCTGTGCAAAATCATTGAGCGTTTCCCTCCCTGGCTTAAACTGGTGGTCACTGTCAGAACGACACTGCAGGTCTGTACTCCATCCATCCATCTGTGCATACATCCACCCATCCTCTTTACTTTTTTACTCATTGTCTCTCTCCGTCTCAGGATATAACTCGTCCGTTGCCGTTCCACCGGATCTCTCTGGATCGTCTGGAGGAAAGTGATGCGATTGACTCGGACTTGCAGGGCTACATCCTGCACCGGCTTCACTCCAGCCAGGAGATCCAGAACAACGTGGCGCTCAACGGCAAGCTTGACAACGCAGCCTTCGCCAAACTCAGCGCTCATCTGAAAAGCCTGAGCCGGGGCTCCTATCTCTACCTGAAGCTCACTCTGGACCTCATTGAGAAGGGTTACCTGGTGCTCAAAAGCTCCAGTTTCAAGGTCAGGGGTCAAGCCACACAGATGCCTCCTTTATTACTTAAGTTAAAAGATAAGTTAACTTATTTTATTTTAATAATTTAATTTAATTTAATTTAATTTAAAAATAATAGAAACATTAAAACTAATTAGAGCATTTTTGTACTTCTACTTTTTTCTAGTATAGCTTTTCATTATGTATGTTTTGTTATTTTTTTACTTTATATATTTTTATTCTATTTTAGCTTTTCAGGGATGTATATGATGCTACTTTATTATTTTATTTTAGCTTGAGTTATATGTGGTATGATTTTATTTTATTGTTTTTTATTATTATTATTATTATTATTATTATTGTAGCCTTTCATAGGCATGCATGTGGTGTTAATTATTTATTGTTCATTTTGGTTCTGTATTTTAAGAAAAAAGTAATAGAGTGAATGAAACCCTTTTAGATGTTTTTGAAAGAAATTCGAAAGAATTTGAAAAGAAAATTTAAAATCTATATTTTTTTTTTTTTTTTAAGTCTAAGGGCCAGATTTACTAAACAGGGCAAATTATCATAGCACAATTCCATAAAAGCGCTGATGGGAGGGGAAAATTCTGCGTGTGATTTACTGACAATGCGCACATTAAAGGCAGGGTAAGCAATTTTTCAAAAACGTTTTAGAAAACTGAGTCGGGGCCGAGTACCAAAACAAACTTGTATCCAATCAGCAGTAAGGGGCGTGTCTACTCATGAAATTTAGGAGAGAGCGTTCAGTGAACAGCCGAGCCGAGCAAAAGATAGAGATGGCGGATAAAAAACAAAAGAGGAAAACGTCTGCAGAACGATAAGGCAAGAAGTAGGACCCGTGTAAATATCGGATCAGCTTTCCAGCGCTGGAGAGAACTCAAAGAGCGGAAGGCCTGCGATCGGACGCCAAGGTTGCTTTGTTTCTTCTCGACAGGTGAGTAACACCGTGTCTGCACCGGACGCGCTGCGCCGCAGCAGCTAAAGTTTGCCTACACTGGACGTGTGTATTTCAGGCGAGAATGTAGTTGTTTAAAACTCAAATCTGCGGTTTATTTATAAAAACAGCACCTATTTGAAAATGTGCTTCGCCGATTTCGGAGACATGAGCTCCACGCGATCACCGGGCGCTCAGTGCTAATGTATCCCGAAGAGAGGAGCATAACCTCGGCTAGTCCTTCTGACATTTGCTGCTGGCTCTGATGTCTCTGTAGTGGTTAAACATAAGATAAAATTTGTTTTTGAGTAAATCTAACAGGTAATCTTTGGTCTTTATTCTATTGTTCTATTAATATGTTTAAATGAAAACGAAAAGAGGCAGTAGTGTTTGATATATTTCGTCTGTAAATACAGTGAGGAAGATTGCAGTAGCCGAGGCGAGCTGACTGATGTTATCAAGTACTGCTCTTTGCAGAATTACCGGACTTGCGTCGTTCCGTCCGCAGGAGTTCACACTCCCGAGTCTAACTCATGAAATCCGAACTACCGAGGATGCAAGTCCGAAATTTGCGTACTTGGTATTGAGAAACGCGCGCAGACCTAAAGTTACGTCACCAGATTATTTGCCTAATCTTCTGGGTACTTTAGACCGCGATGGAAACGCAGACAGCAACAGCTCTGGGGGGAAAAAAGTTCCTGGGACATATTGTTCCAGGTAATTTCGGTGGAAAAGCGGCTTATGTTTCACAGAAGTCCAGAACAAATCGTTGCCTGGGTTGCGTAGGCTATGTAGGCCTATATGTGGGGCGGATCTATAAACATAGGGGCGAGACCCTTTTGGGGTAGGGGCGTAGGGCTGGGCGATATGACCCCGTTCGGGATGAAATCCATGCGCATTTCGCCAGTAAAGACCGGCCTTTTGATTAGCGGAAAATTCCACCACCTGTTTTGAAATAGAGCGCCAGTTAATACCAGAGCATGTGAGATCACCACAAACTACGCACACCGCGCCTTCATTTTCGCGGGTGATTAATTGGCGTAGCTTTGGTCAGCAGGATCACGGCTCTGTGCGTCATGAATCTGGCGCCTGATTCAAAACAGGTGATGGAGATTTTCCGCTAATCAAAGAACCGGCTTTACTGACGAAATGCGCAAAATATCATTCGATATATATCGCCCAGCCCTATAGGGGCGTGTTTGTTTTGGTGATTTCAAATATCAACATTGGCTTCCAGAAATTGCTTACCCTGCCTTTAAAGATCACAGACGCAGCCAGATCATTTCCATAATGACCAGCACAAATTACCACCTGCTTCAAGACATGCTTTTTTGGGGCGTTAAATAAAGACGCAAATACCAGGAATTTGACGAGCGCAAACGTTAGTAAATCGCTTTGCGTGATTCATTATAATACTCTCCTCCCATAAATTTTGCGTCTGAAAGGGAAACTCCTACAAATGCATTTCAATAAGGTCAGGCACAAAAATAACTGTGTCCACGCCTTTTCAGCGCTAATTCTACTAAAGTGTCTTTAGTAAATCCTGACAGTACTATTTTAACGCCAAAAGACGTTTGCACTGGTGCAAGCTGTTAGTAAATGTGGCCCTAAAAGGATTGATATGTTTCATCTTTTTAGCGTGTATTTATTGTTTTTATTAAAAGCTGTAATCATTATGTTTGTGTGCAGGTGGTTCCGGTGAATCTGGCCGAGGTTTACCTATTGCAGCTGAACATGCGTTTCCCGACTCAGTCGTCATTCGAGCGCATTCTTCCACTGCTTAACGTGGCCGTGGCTTCTCTACACCCGTTAACTGATGAGCAGGCCTACAGTGCCGTGAACGCCGGCATGGTGCGTGGAGCGGCCATGGACTGGGATGATTTCCAGCAGAGGTCTGAGCTCCTGTCGCCCTTCCTGGTGAAAAGACGTGATGGAACGCGCATGTTCATCCACCCCTCCTTCAGAGAGTGGCTCATCTGGAGAGAGGATGGAGAGAAGACCAAGTTCCTCTGCGACCCCAGGTGAGAAGTTCTAGGGCTCAAATGTGTATGTGAATATTTCAGAAAATTAAAAGCATTTTTTCTTGTTGAATATCCTGAAGTAAAATCAGATGTGAACATTGTCAATGCCTGAGAAATATAGCTAAATCTCTTATACCCCCTTCTTGTCTCTTTTCCCCATGATTCTTTAGGAGTGGCCACACACTGCTTGCTTTCTGGTTTTCACGGCAAGACAGTAAACTTAATCGACAGCAGACCCTCGAACTTGGCCACCACATTCTCAAAGCTCACATCTTTAAGGTTAGGCTAACTGTAGCTCCTATAAAAGTTTTGATGTTGCTAAATTGATAGCATAAACTTGACTACAGCAGTATATAAATGCTTTTGAAACAGATTTATGTTACATTTCCATTGGTGTTGTTAATAAAGCACTTTGTCTCTTGGATGCAGGGCCTGAGTAAGAAGGTTGGGGTTTCCTCGTCAGTTCTGCAGGGGCTGTGGGTGTCCTACAGTACAGAAGGGCTCTCTGCAGCTTTGGCTTCATTGAGAAACCTCTACACTCCAAACATCAAGGTATAAAAATAAAAACTGAATTCCCACTGTCATAGAAAACCTAAAAACATCTTCAATTTAAAGTGATTTCCAGGCCTGGAAAAGTAGTTTTTCTAAGGAAAATATTTTAAAATCTTTGGAAAAATCATAGATATTTCTACAGTGAATGTACAGTATACTACCATTTAAAAGTTTGGAATTAGAAACTTTTTTTTTTAAGAAGTCTCTTAAATTTAATAAAATTGAAAATTTAGTCTCTTAAATCTGTCAATTTAAAATTTAGATAATTAAAATAATTAAAAATAATTAATTACATAATTAAATTAAAAATACATAATTACATAATTACTAATAAAACAATTTAGCAAACTGTCTGTTTCCAAATGTTTTAAATTTCTTCATACACAGCCTTTCAAAACTTTGGGTTTGTAATACTTTTGGGGAAAAAAGTCTCTTATCACCAATGTTCCATTCATTTGGACAAAAGAACAGTAAAAACAGTAATATTGTGAAATATTATTACAATTTAAAATAAATGTTTTTTCCTTTAATATATTTTAAAATGGTTTAAATGAATGGTTTTAGTTATTTAAATTTTAAGATTATTTAAAATTTTTAAATTTATTTGCCTGCATTTATTTGAAATAGAAATGTTTTGTATTAATACTTACCTAATACTTAAGTAATAAAAGTATTAAATATTTACTATTTATTTAGTATTTATTTATTTTGATCAATTTAATGCATCTTTGCTGAATAAAAGTATTGATTTCTGTCCCTGAGCTTTTGAATGGTAGTATTTTTTTTTCTAGTTATTTTATTTATTTATTTATTTATTTATTTATTTATATATATATATATTTATTTATTATTATTATTATTATTTTGTAATTATATTTATTTCTGTAATATTTATCAGCAAGAAATTGTTCATTTTGAGTGCAGTAAACTATTATACGGTATATAGTATGATTGGAAATTTCTTTATTTCTTAACTTTGAAAAACATTTTGACACTTTTTTTTTTTTATTCCGTCTACTCTTTTATATCCCCATCTTCCTCTCTTCCTCCAGGTATCTCGTCTGCTGATTATGGGCGGAGCTAATGTGAACTATCGTACAGAAGTGTTGAATAACGCCCCCATCCTGTGTGTCCACGCTCACCTGGGCTACCTGGAGACTGTGGCTCTGCTGTTGGAGTTTGGGGCGGATGTGGATGGCGTTTCAGAGAGCGGACTCACTCCCCTCAGCTACGCAGCTGCCGCGGGTCACCTACCCGTCATCACTGCCCTCTGCAGCAAGAAAGCCAAGGTCAGCCATGCCATGTTTAGCTAGAGATGGATTACCCATAAGAATGCAGGGTAGTGGCTGTTGATTTTGAATTATCAGTCATCAGTTTCATCTCTCTCTCTTTCTCCTGTATGTTTCTGTTCAGGTGGATCACCTGGATAAGAACGGTCAGTGTGCGCTGGTCCACGCGGGTCTGCGGGGTCATCTAGAGGTGGTGAAGTATCTGGTGCAGTGCGAGTGGAACACAGACGGACAGCAGGCCGGATCCTTCAGCAAGAGCCATGCGGTACAACAGGCCCTCATTGCAGCCGCCAGTATGGGCTATACAGAGGTAAGAGATTATTTATTTTATATTATATTATATGTTATATTTTATTTTATTTATTTTTTATTTTTGTTATTATTATTTTAAAAAATTAATTAATTAATGAAATTAATACTTTTATTCAGGACACTAAATTGATCAAAAGCATCAGTAATGACATAGAATGTTATTGTGTAATAATGCAAGATTTCTGTTTTAAATGTGGTTTTTAAACTTTCTATCTATCAGAGAAAACTTATTTTAACATGTATGGTATTCTTTAGAATTTTATATTTATTAGAAAATAAAATATTACAAATAAATAATATTGTTAATATCTCAATTTGGTTTAATTTTAGTAATACGAAGGCAAAAATAAAAAAATGTACAACTAAATTAAAATTAAAAATCACAGTGTGAAAACTAATGAAAATGAATTCAAACAATACACACACACACACACACACACACATATAACTAAAAATATATATATATAATTAAAAACAACATTTAGCATATGCCACAACTTGCTTATCTGTACATATGTAATTGTTTAATTTAATAAACGTAATGTTTAATTTCTGGATTTTTGTCATTGTATTGTGTTATATTTACATTTTTTGCCTTTACGTTTTTTTCAAATCATTGTGTTAAATTGCCTTTATCCCTATGTATCTGTACTATGTCTGTACTTCTGCACTGGAAGCTCTCGTCGCCAAGACAAATTCATTGTGTGTGTACACATACTTGACAATGAAGCTTATTCTGATTATAATTCTGATTCATTCACAGATTGTATCGTACCTGCTTGACCTACCTGAGAAAGATGAGGAAGAGGAGGAACGAGCTCAGATAAACAACTTTGACACACTGTGGGGTGAAACAGGTAGGACACCACCAGACAACCTGTACTCAGTGTTTTCAGGTAAATATGTGTGCACAGTTTGCTCACTAATGGGTCTCTCTCTGTATCTCAGCTCTGACAGCAGCAGCGGGTCGGGGGAAGCTGGACGTGTGTCGTCTTTTACTGGAGCAGGGTGCCGCTGTGGCTCAGCCCAACCGCAGGGGCATCGTGCCACTCTTCAGCGCCGTGCGGCAGGGACACTGGCAGGTGAGCGCCTCCGACATATCACAAGTCATTTGTACTTTGCACATGTGGTCTTTGTTTTAGTCTGAGATGTCGGTGTCGGTTGTGCAGATCGTGGACCTGCTGCTGAATCACGGCGCAGACGTGAACATGGCGGATAAACAGGGACGAACTCCTCTAATGATGGCTGCGTCTGAGGGACACCTGGGTACGGCCGAGTTCCTGCTGGCTCAAGGTACAGCTGTACTGATCATACACTAGATTTGTTGTTGTAGTTCAATAAGTATAAAAAATTGTAGGTATTAATATAAAGGAATATATGAGTCATTTAAATGAAAGGAAACTCCCAATCAGTCCTTTCTAACCTGCTTTTCTAACTTATTTCACAGGTGCCTCATTGTCTCTGATGGACAAGGAGGGGCTAACAGCACTGAGCTGGGCGTGTCTTAAAGGCCACCTCCCATTGGTCCGTGCTCTGGTTGAAAGAGGTGCAGCGACGGCCCATGCAGACAAGAGCGGACGCACTCCACTGGATCTTGCCGCTTTTTACGGAGACTCAGAAGTGGTTGGTTTTGTTATAGTAAACTAATGTAAAGTGCATCTAGTTTGTTTAAAAATATACACCTTAAAAGGATAGTTCACCCAAAAATCTAAATTCTGAAGTCGTCATTTACTCACCCTCATGTCATTTCAAACTTGTATGACTTTCTTTTCTGTTAAATACAAAAGAAGATATTTTGAAGAGTGGTGGTAACCAAACCAAAAACGGTGGTAGCCATTAACTTCCATTCTATTGAAGAGAAATACTGTAAAAGTCAATGGATACCATCAACTGTTTGGTTACCATCATTTTTCAAAACATCTTCTTTTGTGTTCAACAGAAGAAAGTAAGTCCAAAAAAAATACTGAATGGCATCAGGGTGAGTAAATGATGAGAGAATTTTCATTTTTGGATGAATTATCCCTTCAAATCTCCAAAATGGGATGTGTATGCAAATGCTAATGGTTTTAAACAGATATCACATGCAGACAATAAACCACAGCTCTGGTGTTGATGTGGTTCCAGGTGCAGTATCTGGTGGATCATGGTGCGATGATCGAGCATGTGGACTACAGCGGCATGCGTCCACTGGATCGTGCGGTTGGCTGCAGGAACACATCAGTGGTGGTGGCCCTGCTCAAGAAGGGTGCCAAAATAGGTAGGCTAGAAGGGGAACTGTTCTTACAGAAACAATTTTCGCTAAACTATGTTCTTGTACAATAAGTATTTGTGGTAAAATGAACTATGCACACCAGTTTACACAATTTGTTTTACTGTTAAAAAAAATGTATGTGTAATAATTAATTTAGGGTTGTAATGCTGCGCTCCATTCAGCTTGTAAAGTCAGAATCACCAGGTTCCTACTTGGAAAAAATTCTAAAAAAAATAAACACTTCCAAGTTGGAAACTCTTACTGAATAATTTCTGAATAATTCTGGCTGAATATTTTGCTCAGGGAAGAAAAGTAAACATGGTTCTCTTGGTCATTCTGATATGCTGGATCCAAAGCATTTTCTGGCACGCTGTTGCTCCTAGACATAAGGCATCTGTCATTGATCGCTAGCAACCATGAAGTTCATCACAGCGTTTTGTCTGCAAGCTTTAATCTGCAAGTAATTTATTACATTTAAAATGTAAAAAAGAGCCACAGCGGATTTCTCAGGGCTACAACTTCCATTTCCGTTCCTACTTTTGGTCAGTTTTGTTCTTGTCAACACGTGGGATGTAAATACTGCTTTATTCACAAATGGTTTATGTGAATTTTTTTGCATAAATTTGCAGTTTGGATGGAAGCAGAGAAGCAAGTTAGAACATTTAGCAAACATGCCGTTTCCATTTTTTATGTATATATAGTAATTATTATTCATATACATAATTATTATTATTACCAATTAAAATGACTATTTTCTATTTTAAAATGTTATTTCTTCCAGTGCTGAATTTTCAGCATCATTACTCCAGTCCTCAGTGTCACATGATCCTTCAAAAATCATTCTGACATGCTGATTTGATGATCAAGTAACATTTGTATTATTATCAATTCCTCAAGGTCATTCTTACAGAATAAAAGTATTAATTTCCTTAAAAAATTTGTTTTTAAATGTACCGACACCAAACTTTTGAATGGTAGTGTATGTCATATATTCACTAGAACTATCCCACATTAACATTTGAATGGAGCGCAGCATAAATTCCAATGCTTATACCTTGAAGAAGTGCATTAGAAACATAAAAGCCAGATGCATTGAATATATCATGAAGATCACATGAAATTAGCTTCACATGTAGATGTCTTTCTCCTTCATACCCTTCCCTGTGAGCTCAGTCATCCGAGTCTAACCCTCCTTCTCGTGTGCTCTTCACCGACCTGCAGAACTCCACTGATCTGCAGCTGATCAGGATGGGCTTGTTGCTTTTGCTAATGTTGCTGCTTGCCACAGCTTCTCACGGCTGATCTTCCTTGTTCTTCCTTTCACCTCTATCCACCAACTATCAATCTCTCTTGTTCTCTTCCCTTGACTCTCTATCACATTCTCCCTGTTTTCTGTTTTCATAAACCTTTGCTCCCTGTCTGATACGGATGCTTCACTCTGCCCCAATAACCTGTCACCCTTTCACTCGTGACCCTTTCCACCACTTCTCTCCTCGTAACCAGGATGTCAGACACTCCCCACCCGTGCCCGAGGTAAAACACAGACCTTTGTGCGCCCCATCTGCCATTTTTGACTGTGTCCCTCCATCTCGTTACCTGTGTGGTCCCTTCTCCATTGATCGGATCTGTTAGTGTTTTGGGTGCCCCAATGTGAAAGGCATTTAATCTTCATATCATTCTTGGCTTTGATGAATAGAGCTGCTATCAGCCATAAACATGGGTGGATTTTGTGTAAATATATACTGCAAAATTCTGACGGTAGACGTTGATTCTTTCCGTTCATTTTTTGTCTGCTTTTTTGCTTGCATGGCTGCATGTAGGAAAAGCAGAGTTGCATTTTTGCATGATGCTGCAGAATGTTTCTACATGCTGAGTGTTCTGTGGTTTTGGGGAGTGTTAACACAGAATGCATTCTTGCACTGTTTTACAACTGTTTTACTATGTAATCATGGGCCAGAGTCACCTTTGACCACTGCAGTGTCTTCACATTTGCAATTTAAAATGTTGTATCAAGTTAAAAGAAGTTAAAACCTCATGTTGAGATACCTGCATTTGGTTCTTTATGCAATGGATGTCTTTCAGTGTTGTGATGGTTTTTGCTTTTTTGCAGCATCTTACGCAATTAGCGTCACAATGATGTATACAGTTAAAAGAAGTTAAAAACTTATCTCGTATTGAGATGGACATCTTTTAATGCTTTTTTTGTAGCATCTTGCACCATTAGGATTGTATTTTAATATGTTGTATCAGCTTAAAAGAATTAAAAAACTCATCTTGAGATTTTCCAGTTCTATTAGTGTCGCATTTATTATACTGTGACAAGTTAAAAAGTTAAAAACGAATCGAGATGCATGCATTTGGTCGTATTCTGTTGCGCTATTGAGATGGTTATCTTTTAATGTTGCAGTGCTTGGTTTTTCAGCATTTCAGAATCTAAAAATAATCTTGAGATGCCTGTATTTTGTTCAGTTCCTTTGGGTTGTTGTACTGTAATGGACGTCTTTCAACAACGTTGTTGCTGTGCAGCTTTTTGCGCCATTCGCGTTGCGTTTTAAGATGCTGCTCATGAAACCACATTGCGATTAGACGTCTTTGACCGCTGTGCTAATTTTCAGCATCTCATTTAAGATGCTGTAATTTTTAAAAGACATCTCAAGACTCCTGGATTCTGTTTTATTCCGCTTTATTACAATGGACATCTTTGATTTTTGCAACACATCTTGCTGTTTTTTTTTTTTTTTGCACCTCGTGTCATTAGCTCAGACTTTCAAGATGCTGTATGACGTTAAATACGTGTTTATGAATACTGTCCGGTTCTGTCGTGTATTCTGTATTGCATCTAGCTGTTTTTGATTGCAAGAATGCATCCTGTGTGAACAAATGCCTTCATTTTTTTTCCACAGTTGTTGTTAGTTTGGCTTTTTCGGGCTGTTGGCCAGTTTGGTACCTGATCCTGTGCTTCTTAGCGTGTCTTCAACTGTGCCTTGCATGAATTGCACTAAATCACTGCCTGCCTGCATACTGCAACTGGCTGCCCATGGCCAAATCTACAGCTCTAATAGACCACTATCAATCTCTTATTCCCACCTTCCCTCCACTGTACATTCAGTCCAAACCAGTAGAAACACATGACCTCTATCCAGGCTCTCCACAGAGAGCTCAAACATGCTGACTGCAAGTTCAGTAGCTGTTGGACACAATGTTTTTATTGCCAGTATAAACAGATGTCAGTTTCGACAAGGTATAAACAGCCAAGCTGCTTGTGATTTGTTTCTTGTTTTTCTGTCTGGCGTGTTTCCATGGCTTTTTGTGATATCCAAAAGTTGTTCATAGACTTTGCCTCCTTTTAAGCAAGATATCCTGGCAGCCTGCTCGTTCCTTTGTGTTCCTCAGAGATTAGCAAGCTAGTTTGTGTCCATATGGACTATCAATCTGTGCTGACCCTTCACTTTGCCCCTTTCTTTGCACTCAGGTCCTGCAACATGGGCAATGGCCACATCAAAACCCGATATTATGATCGTTCTGCTGAGCAAACTGATAGAGGAAGGAGATGGATTCTACAAGGTGAGTTGCATTTTGAATATTCAGCCAAAGTGTGTGTGTGTCATACAGTAAATATATATTTTATTATATTATGAAAAAATTGAAAAGTAAGAATGTCTTGCTGATCCAGAAAGGAAAGGTGAAAGAAGCCGCCCAACGGTACCAGTATGCCCTGAAGAAGTTCCCACGAGAGGGTTTCACAGAGGACCTGAAGACCTTCCGTGAGCTCAAAGTTTCTCTGCTGCTCAACCTCTCCCGCTGCCGGAGGAAAATGAATGTGAGTCCAAAGCACTCCGTTTCATAAATCTCTCTTCTTTCTGTCTCTCTTTACTCACATTATGAGTAAGCATTGAGATTGCCCTGATTGACTGGGACTTTGTCCCAGCAACCACTGATAACTGTGTTTGGTTGACCTTGTGCTATTTATGTCGTTAACAAATATTTTTGATAACATAATTCTATTAATTAACATTTTTCTGTTTTATATTTAAATATTTTTAATTCAGTGTATTATGCAAAAAAAAATTTTTAATATTGTGTATTTTTAATTAATTTTTAGCAATTATGTGTGTTATTTTTAAATTTAAATATTTATAATTGTATATAGTATATCATATTACCTTATTTGTGGTATACCTTATTCAGGGTAGACAACATATGTCATGAAAATCAAAAATTTTATATTAAAAACTTCCATATATATATATATATATATATATATATATATATATATATATATATATATATATATATATATATAATGAAATGAATTAAAGGAATAGTTCACCCAAAAATGAAAATTCTGTCATTAATTACTTACCCTCATGTCATTCCAAACCCATAAGACCTTCGGAACACAAATTAAGATATTTCTGATGAAATCCGAGAGCTTTCTGAACCTTTCTGAACCTGACAGCAAGGGTCCTACTACGATCAAGGCACAGAAACATAGTAAGGGTATCGTTAAAATAGTCCACGTGACAACATTGGTTCAACTGTAATTTCATGAAGCTACTAGAATACTTTTTGTGCGAGGGGAAAAAAAAAAAAAAAAAAAAAACTAAAATAATTTTATTCAACAATTCTTCTCCTCGGCATTTAGCTTCATGAATTTACGGTTGAACCACTGATGTAACACTGACTATTTTAACAATGCCCTTATTATGTTTCTGTGCCTTGATCATGGTAGGACCCTTGCTGTCTATGGAGGGTCAGAAAGCTCTCGGATTTCATCAGAAATATCTCAATTTGTGTTCTGAAGATGAACGAAGGTCTTACAGGTTTGGAACGACATGAGGATGAGTAATTAATTATATAATTTAAATTTTTGGGAGAACTATCCCTTTAAGACATTGCTAGACACAGTACACGTTATTGCGTTATATTACATATGATGTCTACCCTAACCAAAGTCCATGATATCAGTATTACATAGGCCATTGGCCACCCTCTGCTGTAAATATTGAGACTGGTTTAAAAGCCCATATCTTTTGACCACTAATATACTGTAAATCTCCTTGTTTACAAGCATCCATGCAAATACAACCACCTAACCAACAAACTGCACATATTAGTTTGCATTTGGTCTGTGTTCTTAATTGCTTTTGAAATCACTTAAGACCAAAGCAGGAGCAGATCAAGGATTGTAAAGACAGTAGTGATGTATTAAGAGAGATTTTGATCTTCACATTTTTTTTCTCCTTTATGGCTACATTATTTCTCATTTTGATCTCACCCAAAGCACATTTTGCGTTTGGATTTTCAAACCTCCATCCTCTGGATGGAGAAATCCTCCTGAAATCTCCAAATATACTCAGCTCATGCTGTAGTTTTTCTTGCCATCATGCTCTCATCCTTGTTTCAGTTTGATTTGTTGGTTCATTGGGTTTTTCTGACATTTGTTGGATTTGTTTAACTGTTAGGCTTAGTACAGGAAGAGGTTTGAGCTGTCACACTGCAAATTCCCACTGTCCCTGTAGAGCATATATTTGTATGCGTGTGTCAATACATTTTATAAGTGTGTACAAGCATTTCCATAATTGTTTGTCCGTTTATCGTATTTGCACTAATGGTGCTCAAAATATCTTTATTTTTGTGTTTATTTTGTAATAATCAGTGTTCACATCCTCATATAAATGTGACGTTCATGTTCAACCTGCGTGTGTCTGCATAAGTGATGAGTCTGTGTGGATGTGTGCGTGTCAGTGTTTGTGTGCATGTCCGCATGCGCACGTGTGTGTGTCTTCCCTCTGACCTCATGTACAGCTCAGTGTATGACTGTTGGTCCTGTTGTTGCTTGCAGGACTTTGGGATGGCGGAAGAGTTTGCCTCCAAGGCACTAGAGTTGAAACCCAAATCCTATGAAGCCTATTACGCACGAGCCCGTGCCAAGCGCAGCAGCAGGTAACCAGGACAGCCTTTAAAACACATTCTGTCTCTAGCACAAATAAAGTGCTGACAGATCATGACCCAAACTGGCCGAATACGTTTCGATTGGTTGACGTAGTGCTATGCTTGAGCTTCAAGATAGAAGTCAATTTAAGTCCCTTGACTTCTGCATCATTAGATGTCAACAGCAGGATTAGACCTGTTCTTCATACTTCATGTTTTGTTGACCAATCAGATTCTTTTCCCTCAGAATATCCATCATTCATATTTTATTCCTTTTCTTCTCCCCACAATTTTGTTTACTTTGACTCTCTGTGCCCAGAACACTTCTATCAACTTGCTTGGTTTTGGAGAACTAGAGTTTTTTTGGGTCTGATTTTGATCAATAGGTAATATTACTAAAGAAATGTTCCGGGTTCAATACAATTTAGTTAACTTGGACTTTTACAACGAAAATCTGTGGGCATCCCAGAAGAGCAAAACATCAGAAGTCTGGAGTTTTTTAGGTTTTACTGACTTTATACAGTCATACCAGGAGTTTAGAGATTATATATCTGCACTGACAGGTTGGTAAACTGTACCATCATTAGTCTCATCATTAGTCTTGTTGGCTATACTTTTAAAACAATGTTTCCATTTATCCTGGTAAAGGTCCTTAACCCATAGACTTCTACTGTAAGTGCAAGAATGATTTTTGTTTGTTTTTACAAACTGAGGAATGAGTCATAATTATTCTGCATGGTAATTGAAAGCAGGTAATTGACTTGCATTCATTACTGAATATTCCTTTAGCGATAGTCATTTCTTAGTCTTTATCAGTCAGTTCATTGGTTAACAAGCATATTTTTCCACCTTCCTACTCTCATTCTTGGTCTCCCTCACTGTAGGCAATTCCACGCAGCCCTGGAGGACCTGAGTGAAGCTGTGCGTCTATGTCCCAATAACCGTGAGATCCAGCGCCTGCTGCAACGTGTAGAAGAAGAGTGTTGTCAAGTTGAACAACAACAGGAGCTGGATCCACCTCCTTCCCCTCCCCGCGAGCAAGCCCCATCCATGGTCCCGCCTCCTCCAATGGAGCCCCACATTTCAGACATGGAGCCTGTCCAGGACTTGTTTGAGGAGGACGATGATTACCTCGAGCGGGATTTGGACGGCCTTCCGCTTGGTGTTCCTGCTGAGCCCCACACTATACCATCGGGACTTCCTGTCATTCAAAACATGCCTCCATCTCCGAGCCATCACGATTCACCCTACTTGGGCCAAGCGTATGACCTTCGCCCCAGTCCCCCTTCAATGTCCTCTCCTACCAGGCAAGGCTACCAGTCTCCCTCTCCGTCACTCTCACCAACGCACCAGAGCTCTCACTTCCGGCCCAGTCCCCCTCATCAGGCCTCCTACCACTTCAGCCCACCACCATCACCGTTACGCCGTGGACCACAGTATCGTGCCAGCCCCACCTCTGAGGGAGTCGCCATGTACCGTCCCCAGTCTGCCTCTGCAGGACGGTACCAGCAGGACCAGCTTGCAGGACGACCCAAGTCTCCTCTGTCCAAGATGAGCAGCCAACGTTCTTTCCAGTTTTCCCAACAGACTTCCCAGCCATCACAACAGACCCAGTGGTTGCAGCCAGCCAAGGCACAGATCATCCGCACCAACCAGCCCAGCTCCGCGGTGCACTCCAGTGCCGTACTGGGTAGTAGTGCATACAGTCAGATTGCTCACTCGATGAGCGCCCGCTGCCCAGGAGACATGGATGAACTTGGGGATGGAGGGTACTCGTCCTCACTTCAACCTCAGGGCAGTCTGAGTGCAGGGTCCTTGTACCAGCGTGCCATCAGCATGGATCCTGGCCTTGTGGAGGATGAGCTTCCTCAGAGGCCCTCCTCTGCATACAGACCCAATCCCGGAGGAGTCCGTTACGCTCAGACACCACAGATCAGCCGCAGTCAGTCGACCGCCTACTATCCAGTCTCGCCTCACGAAATGGAGCGACAGGTGACTCTGGGTTCACCAGAGAACCTTCAAGCCCACCGACGTCCAGTCAGCGCGAATAGTGCTGAACCCAAACAGCACCAACCAGCTCCGCGCCCCCTTATTCACTCCCACAGTACAGGTATACGCTTCTCACCATCTAGCAACAGTTTGGTGGCAGGTTCTGCTGCTAACCTAGGCCCAGGGTTCAGGGCATCAGCTTCGGCGCAGCAAATGGAGATCCCTCTAAAGCTTTCCTATGAAGGCGGCTACCATGATGACCTTTCACCGGTGTCACCCCCACAAGGCACAGACTTCCGGGTGGTGGGTGGAACATATCCAGGAGAAGCACTTCGCTCCCGCACTACACCTTTCATGGGAATTATCGACAAAACCGCACGGACTCAGCAGTACCTTCAGCAGCAGCCTTCGCTGGCATCGTCCTCTTCGGGTTCTCGACCCTGGACCGTTTCTTCTCTGGATACGGTGGTGAACAGTCCAGCCACTTCCCCTAGCAACATGGGCTATGGGCAACAAGCGGCACCCCTCAGCCATATTGCCTACTACAACCGCACCAACAACGCTCACAATGGCCACCTCATGGATGACGATTTCTACGGCAACTCCCCTGGTGTGACGCGGGACCGGGCGGACGCTATGGGCCGAGTGAGCCAGGTTCCCACATACCCGGATGTGAAAGTGGCAAGGACTCTGCCAGTTTCCCAGGCCTACCAGGACAATGAGTTTAGGCAGATGTCGCGAAATGAAAGGCAAGGCCCAACCTCACCCATTAAACCAAAGAGACCCTTTGTGGAGTCTAACGTGTAAGAATAAAGAATCTGTGTGCAAGATTTATTAGAACATTCTCGAGGAATATCTAACATGTTGACCATCTTATCTCTTCGTTTTACGTCCCATATCTTGATAATGAAAATAAAGACCTTTCAAGCTGAATTTCACTGCTGTGAAGTGAATCTAGCATGTACAAATCAAATGCATCTATATTTGCTCTGGACACAAAAACGGAAGTATCAGGACCCATTGAAGTTATAGTAGGCCTGTGTAACTGCTGTACACTAACCTTCTACCTTTCTGAGAGGGTGGCTGCTCAATGCCAGTCATGGACGCATTGCTGAGCATGGCCCCTGGACCAGATGTCCACACTAATGTCCCCACTCAAACCAGTCATATCCCTGAGAATCTTGCTGTGTCTTGAGTTGAAAATGTACCTAAAATATTCCAGATTAATATTGCTAAAGCAAAAAACTAATATTTAAAATTAAGTTATGTTTGTATAAATATATATACACCTAAATTTCAATGCAGTTGTGTTTTCAGTTTGCCTTGAGTTGACATGCACTCAGCAATGTGAAATATTTTTTAGACTTTTCTGGGCATTTTTATTTTTTGTCAACAGGTTATAAAGGTCAACAGGATCGCTACCTTTAACGTAATGCAAATATCTGTAGTGTTTGGTTAATAATTTCACATCTGCTCAAGGGAAGTAGCATTCAGGTGATCAGCCGTTAATTTACTCGCTCTAAAGTAGTTACACCACTAAAGCGGAAATTGTCTTTTCCAAAGAAACTTTTCTCATGGGAAGTAGGCGTGGGGAAAACTTTTTTTGCAGCCTCCGAATTCACATGCTCTCATTCATTATGTTTTGAGAGTTTATTTGTGCACTGAAACATGCCTTCAGAACATTTTCCCTGTTTGTTTTAAACTGTGAGTACTTGCTTTCAAATATGGGAAACCTGACTTGATGTCAAAGCCTGTGTCATGTATCGCTATTGAGCTAACATACTATTGGTAGGTCAGGCACTTTTTTTTACGGATGTCTTGGTGGGAAGACGGTGGCAAGTCAGATTTGCTCACTGGATCTGGCTTTACTAATCAATGTTCAACTGCTGTTGAAAAAGAGCAGGTCTTTTTGCAGTGTTTTAATTATTATTATTATTATTATTATTTTCTCTTTTTAAAGTTATATGAGGTGCACTCAGAGTTGACCTGGAATACTGCTTACTGTACAACAGTGTTTGTATTTAACTATTTGTTTTCCTTTTGTATGACCAAAATGTAAATGGCTGTAAATAATGTGCTGAACTAGAACGCATGCTCTCTGCTAATACACAAACCTGAGTGTGTGTATGTGTGTGGTTTTATGTATGAGGGAAAAGACTGGCACAATATATTTCCTTGTTTCCCTTATTAGACAAAAAAAGAACTGATGAAATTTAGGTTTTGTATGTATTTTGCTTTAATATTTTGATTTTGTTTAGAACTGGGTTTGCGAAGGAGGATTCTCTGTAAATTGTCTGTAAATGTGAGCTGTGATGTTTTCTGGGATGGAAAATCAGAAACGTGAATGAGAACTTTTTATCCAGTTACACGATTGTAAACTGTACAATCATCTGTATGTATGAGGGAAATATTGAACTTATTTAAAAAAAAAAAAGAATACCACTTCAAAGAAATCAAGCTTAAATAACTTGCCATTGAGTCGAACTTCATTGAGTCATATTTCTCATGAATTTATTTAGCTGAAAATCACATTGAACGTATAAAGCAAGCATTATGAACATAATTACTGATATGGTAAACATGGTAAAAATATTGCCACTACACAAAACAAACATGCCAACACAATATTGCAGTACAAGGGCACTTACAGATCATTTATACATACTCTTTCAGATGGAAAGACAGAATGTGTATGTTTAGTATAAAACAGTCAGTATCTCTCCACTTCAAGCTGATCTTAAAAACCAGCACATGGGAAACAGCAAGACAAGCACCACACTATGCAAAAGACTTTCATTATTAAACTGCTCTCTTTGGATAACAAATTATTTTTTATTTGAATAATATAAATTAGTTATTTTTTCAGATCTTGAATATTAGAGGTTTCGCTCTTAACAATATTTAAGTATTTTTCAGTCATTTATGCAGGCAGAGCTGTAATATATGTTAATATAAATATGACATAAAGCCGGTTTCTGCATATAATGATAAGTTTAGTCTGTAATATAAAACTAATGTTGAAAATCCTGCATGGGAAAGTTGCAAAATAAACATTCGCTGATTTAGTGCTGTACCCTCTGATTCTAAACAATAATAATAATTATAATAGAGTATTTCAGTTTTTCAGTACATTCTGGTAAAAATAAATGTTAAGGCACAAGAAAGTACATCCTGAATCTAATACATTTAAAGACACAATATATACAACTCTTTTTTTTTTTCTTTTTTTTTTCCATTTTAATTTGGTTTGGCACAATTACTTTAAAAATAAATCCTAACTGTCAAACAATAAATTTAATAAATATATATAACATTTAATTACTCCAATAATAACAGTAACATTTTTTTTCTGTATCATACAAGCCTACAGCTTAATCCTGTCATAACTTCTTGATGTCTGTTGCTGAATAACTTTAATGTTAAGGATGGGGGAAGACAAAAAGAGAAGACTGCAAAAGGAGGAAGTGGCTGACTGGTTTGCTAGGACACAGGTAGGAAGGCAGAAAGGCAGGTTTTGGAGTGTATTAAGACATTAAGGAGAACTTGGGATTTCTCCTTCGGATAGCGTCTTAAAGTGCACGGATAGAGCCTCCTCCTCGGGATTCGGTGGTCGCCTAAAATCTTCTCTTGTCACCACGTAACCCACCACGACCCCAAAGCACACCAGCAACAAGCCTAAAATGTTTGCCAGGACCCCCTCGCCAGTAAACCTGGAGTAAGTTTCCCTGAGAACAAGAAATGTGCCAAAAAATTACCATTGTCTGATGAATAGAAAAACCCCATAGTAGCTTGCACAACACAAGCTTCAGATCCACTTTCAACAAAACACTGAAATTTAATGAAGATTTGCTAGTTACGTCAATCTGTGGGACATTTTCCTTTCCTTTTTTCCTAATCTTTCTTTTTTTTGGTGGTTGTTCTGCCAACAGTCACCCAGATGCGAGAAGCGTACTTATTTGTGACCCTGGACCACAAAACCAGTCATAAGGGTCAATTTTTCAAAACTGAGATTTATAAATCATCTGAAAGCTGAATAAATAAGCTTTGATGTATGGTTTGTTAGGATAGGACAATATTTGGCCGAGATACAACTATTTGAATAACTGGAATCTGAGGGTGCAAAAAAATCAAAATATTGAGAAAATCGCCTTTAAAATTGTCCAAATGAAGTTCTTAGCAATGCATATTACATATCAAAAAATTAAGTTTTGATATATTTACAGAAGGAAATTTACAAAATATCTTCATGGAACGTGATCTTTACTTAATATCCTAATGATTTTTGGCATAAAAGAAAAATCTATAATTTTGACCCATACAATGTATTTTTTGCTATTGCTACAAATATACCCCAGCGACTTAAGAGTGGTTTTGTGCTCCAGGGTCACATTTATAGATTAATAAAGTTAATAATCATATAGTACACTGAATCCTTTAAGTATTCATGATTTCTGCCATATCTTGTTATCTTGAATACAACCAGCATTTGATGCCAAACAGTGAGAGATGGAGAAAAGAAGCCAAATATGATTAATATTCACTCAAAGTCTCTTTCCGCTGTGACTCATTCACATGGTGACTCATTGCTTTCCTCCCGTTCAACATCTTTACCTCAGCTTAGTGACATCAGTTGTTATTTTTAAAGATGTATTTTTCAGATACATTCACTGACACTCACATGATACTGAAGAGCAGTTTCTCTGTGATTCCCAGAAGACAGGATCCCACGGACATGGCCAGCAGCAACAGGCCGAAGAAGACATGCAGAGGGAGATACCAGCTCCTCAACTGAGCAGAGGCCCATGGGAAAAGGAAAAATCCCAGTCCCAGTAACCACTGGAGGAAATGAGAGAAGCAGCAGTCACTCCAAAAATGTCTTTACACGGTGTATTTTACTGGCCTCTTAAAAATCAGGTTTTAAAATCAGGTCTTCTCAAATAATGGAAAAAAAGTCTATGCACAAGTGAAAATCAGATTTATTTAATATAATTTTATTTTATATATAATATATAATCTATATTTAAAGAAAATACTTTATATTTTTATTTAGTCATTTTATTAATATTTTTACTTCTACTTTTCGGCTGTATGTAGAGTAGGAAGTGGGCCAGCAGGTTTCAAGGCTGGTTTTCCATTGCCAATAAAAACTAATGCAAACACTAATGGCAATGTTAGCAGTGCAATGGATGTGATCATCCACGAGAGGGTTTGCCTGAGCAGAGCATAGTTCTTCCAAACCACATACACTCAGTTGTTCAAATAAGGAAGGAGGAAGATGTTTTAATGCAAATGCTGGTCAGAATGAAATGACTGCAAATTACCTGTAGGAAAAACAGCACAAAAGTGAGCATGCCACACCAGCTGTGCAGAGAATACATA
Source organism: Tor tambroides (assembly GCA_021397915.2). Taxonomy (NCBI): domain Eukaryota; kingdom Metazoa; phylum Chordata; class Actinopteri; order Cypriniformes; family Cyprinidae; genus Tor; species Tor tambroides. Next base: position 24,252 of record JAFVLL020018681.1, on the reverse strand, counting down.
TGAGGGATCTTAGCTGCCGAATGGAAGTCAAATACAGCCACCAGACCTGAGAAGAGTTAGAATATAGTTTGAAATATTATTATAATTTCAAGTAGCCCTTTTCTATATTAATATATTTTAAAATATAATTTATTCCTGTGATGCAAATGCTGATTTTTCAGCATCATGATCCTTCAGAAATCATTCAAATTTACTGATATGCTGCTCATGAAACATTTCTTATTATTCTCAATGTTGAAAACAGCTGTATGGCTTAATAGGATTATTTAATGAATAGAAAGTTTAAAAAATAGTATTTATTTAGAAACTGAAAAAATCTTGCTGAGCCCAAACTGCTGAATGCATTTGTACGTACTGGTGTTGACCTCTGAAAATGCAAATCTAGTTATCCTGTGCCTTGCGATTATTAAAACACATGTGTTTATCTGAGGGAAATGTTAGTTTTCCCCTTATTTAACGGTTCAAATGGCACATTAGACATGGGAAATGATTGTGACCACAGCAATTGAGAATTACAGCTAAAAAATGTTGCTGAACAAATGCCCAGCAAAACAACAGTGCTGCCAAACGTAATTTACTGTTTCTTCTAACCTGTTAGCAAACTCATGCTGGACTTACCCACAATACTGATGATAAGAGCCATCATATGCAGCAGAGCGTGGAGAATTTTCACTGAGCGTTTAGTCTCGTTTCTAAAGACACGATAAACCAGAACAGCTGCCGTAGAGAAAGAACAAGAACTAATCAAGTCATATTTTCACACGCAAAATTATCCAGTCGTAAAAGCATTACAAGTATAAAGTAACAGAAGAAACATAAAAGTCTTAAAGGTACAGGACCAAAAACAGCCTGCGTCAGGTTTGAAATTCGACAGATGCTGTAACCTGATGAATAACGTGTATTCCCGTGTGTTTTTTGGCCTTTCTACAAGCAGACAGATCCCCTCTGGGCTGGTATTACTGCTGCTTTTTGGGACAGTTAAAGCTCTAATAGGCCAATGACATTTCAGGTATAATGTCATAATTGAATTGCCATGACAAGGGCTTTGAATCAGACGAGCACTGCTAAAGATATTAGCTCAATTAGTATCTGTCTCTGTCGAGTGTTTTAAGAGTCCAGATGGAAGAACCATGAATTGACTGTGATTGTGCTTTAATAATATCTCTCTTACTATTTTTCCTTTGTCCTGTAACCTTGCCGACAGCAGTTACTGATTAATAGAGAAAAGCACACAATACCAACTCTCAGCAGGGCTCGATCTCTGTTTGAAAACCAACCATGAAGTATCCCAGCCCATACTGATTCATATATACCAACAAAATCAGGGAGCAAATCCGCTATTAGCTCTAATAGCATTAGCTTGCCCTTCCTGTTCAGTGTTGAGTGTGTTTTATTGAAAGCAAAGGAGTCACATACACACACCCTAAAGGCTGAGAGACAGAAGACACACAGATGTCTTATTACACATTGAAGCTCTTGGTCTCTGTAACCAGCTATTCTATATAACTGACATATTTTTAATGAAACATTACTAATTCAGACTTGATTTTAAGAATAACCTGAATTGATGAATCATAAACAACAATAATGATATTACAAAATGAAATATAGTATATTTTGATTTCATATTGATTTATTTTTACACACACACACATACATACATACATATACGTATATATATATATATATATATATATATGTGACCCTGTACCACAAAACCAGTCATAAGGGTCGCCTTTAAAGTTGTCCAAATGAAGTTCTTAGTAATGCATATTACTAATCAAAAATGAAGTTTTGATATATTTACAGTAGGAAATTTAAAAAATATCTTAATGGAACATGATCTTTACTTAATATCCTAATGATTTTTGGCATAAAAGAAAAATCAATCATTTTGACCCATACAATGTATTTTTGGCTTTTGCTACAAATATACCCCAGCGACTTAAGACTGGTTTGTGCTCCATTATGTAAACAAAAACTTTTATTTGGGATGCGATTAATCGCGATTAATTTTTTGACAGCACTAATATATATATATATATATATATATATACATACATACATACACACACTTTATTAACCACAATTTAAACCCAATACTGTAAATTTAAATACAGTTTGAGTGAAATAATAAATGAAGTTAATCGTCAAATAATGGCAACACTTGTTCATGTTACCAACTCGGCAGAGGAAAGCTAGGTTAATCACTAATTTCAAGGTATTAAAAAATGATTAAATGGAAAAAAAGATTAGTTTTCTAGGCTATTGTGGCAATGCATGTTCAACTGCTGGGCTAGAGTAAATCCATCTATTCAATATTCAATATTCAGGGCTGTAAACCTGAAAGCCCAGAAAAACTATATCAGTAGTTTTGGGTATATCCTGAACTGCAACTCTTCTTTTATTTTCTCTTTGTAAACTTCATGTAAATAAGGATAAAAAAATACATATGTTATCTTTACACTTAATTCTTACCATCTCCATAGAGGAAGACCAGGCCAAGGACCATACAGAGAGGGTGGACGTTAAACTCTAGCGCTGAGCCGTTCCAGGCGTAGCCTCCACGGTAATGTCCCATCCACACGCCTGTGATCACCACACATGCCACCCCCAGCACCTGAGAGGCCGCCACGTACCACGGCAGCGTCCGCAAGCCGCCCATGCTCACCGGTATACCCTCCATCACCTGCCAGACACGAAAGAGAAAACTGGAAAACCTTTCAAGGGTGTACAAGACTCCACCTCTTATGCAAATGAAATATTTCATGAATTATAGTGAAAGCAGATTTGCTTTCTTTACGTAAAATAAACAAATTTGACCCAGACATGTTCTAGATATAGATCATATGTTCAATGAGAAGTACAAAACAGTTTTTATTTTTCTTTCTATATTTAACATGCAATGTGATTTTAATATTGGCAGTGAAGAAGCTGCATGAATGTATAATAAGTCTTCACGTTGTGGTTTGGATAGTCACGTGATGCCTTATAAACCCTTTAGTAAACACATTATGCAGATAAAGACCTTCAGTCTCGTGTGTTTAAGTATCATGTGGTCTTTGCCAGCCTTACGAAAGCACAACATCACCCACTGTAAAAACAATCTGTTATATGACTGCATGATGATTAACAAGCTTAAACTCCCACTTAGCTGGCACAAACGCATCATGTTTAGAGCTCTAGAACCACTAATAATAACAAGCTATAAGATGAAACCTGAATAAAAGTGGGAAACTCCTCTAGACGTCATGCAAACCATAATCTAGAGATGATGCCATTTTAAATTGCATTTGCCACTAAATTATGGTGCAGCTGCAGCAGCATCACGCGCTGTCAATAGTATGGAAAAAGTGTCACTCACCTGCGCCACGTCTCCAGACAGCCAGAGGGAAGGGCGTGTTTTTATGACTGAGTATTTTGGACAAGAATCACAAGATCCTTATTGCTTGAGGGGTTTTGTAACCTACTTTCAAAATTGCATCTGATGTTCTCTCTGTACAGATTACTCGAAACCTCTGCTGATGTAGACGCACGACTTTACGCGCCTGCCTGCTATCTCATATATTACTTGTATTGTAGCGCACGGCTTGACGCACTTCAAGTCGACGGGCAGATTCTGACCACACCCCCGCGCTGTCACTATTGGCTGTTGCTCGTGAAAGGGTTGGGATTATTATGCAGAGGATGATGTCTGAAACGCACTTCGGTTGCCTTGGTAACCACATCTTTGAGCGATTGCTGATGATTTGATCATCTTGTCTAAATCACTGGCTAAACAGACGTTTTTAGTATTTCCAATAATTTATCATCTTCCAATCCAATAATCTTTATGCATGTTTTAAGTAGGCCACTATAGGTCTACTGTTCAAAAGTTTGGTAAGATTTTTAATGTTTTTGAAAGAAGAAAGAAGTTTCCACTGCATTTATCTGATTAAAAATACAGTAGCCTACAAACAATAATATTGTGAAATATTACTATAATTTAAAATAACTGTTTTCTATTTTAATATATTTTAAAATGTAATTTATTCCTGATGGCAAAGCTTAATTTCCAACAGTCATTACTCAGTCTTCGGAAGGCCTATGTGAATAATCACAATGCGGGTTTGGTGCTCAAGAAATATTATTAATATCAATGCAGAAAACAGTTTTGCTGCTTTATTATTATTTGTATACAAACCTTAATTCATCAGGATTATTTGAGGAATAGAAAGTTCAAAAGAACAGCATATATATATATATATATATATATATATATATATATATATATACATACACATTATAAATGTCTTTACTGCCACTTTTGATCAATTTAAATAAAAGTAAGAATGTCTTTAAAAAATATGCTAAAAAAGTAACAATTCCTTGAAAAATGTATGTATTATTGTTACTCATTTCTTTTATTTCTTTTTCATTTTTATTTATTTATTTTCAGGCAAAATGTGATCCTAGTAAAAAACAGTTTGGAATATGGAGGATGAAAATAAAAAACTAGCAATATAAATAAACAATAAATAAAATGCATATTTGCTTATTTACATAGGCTGTTACAACTTAAGCCTTGTTGGGGGGGGGGGGGGGTGTGGACTAATAATAAAAAAAACTTGTCATAAAATTAAAAATATTCAAATGTAAAATAAAATACATACGTTTTAAATAAATAAATAAATAAATAAATATATATATATATATATATATATATATATATATATATATATATTAGTGCTGTCAAACGATTAATCACATCCAAAATAAATGTTTTTGTTTACATAATATATGTATGTATGCTGTTTATATTTATTATGTATATATAAATACACACACATGCAAGTATATATTTCAGAAAAATATGTTGTTTATATATTAAATATATTTATTTATAATATAGATTTAATGAATATAAATCTAAACGTGTAAATACATGTAAATATTTTCAAAATATATACATTCATGTGTGTGTATTTATATATACATAATAAAAATACACAGAACACACACATATATTATGCAAACAAAAACTTTTATTTTGTATGCGATTAATCGTTTGACAGCACTAAATATGTATATAATATATAATGTATATAAGCTGTCATATGCTATAGATATTCTATATCTATTTGCCTTGTAGGGGCAGAATTATCTACTGAGCTGATTTGCATAGCCAGCAGCATTCTTACCAACTGAACCTTGAATATCATTCTTTCGATCATATCGCATACTAACCACAAGAGGGATGCAATGAGCTGTGGATCTAGCTGCAGTTCATCTGCAGTCTCTCCCTTCGTTACTGGTCACAATATTAAAGCTTATGCTGACATAATGTGTATGCATGTGTCACACTGACATTATCTCCAGCGCTATAATCCTGCTCCCCGTCAATAACACCATTCTATCCCTCACTTTCCCTGTCCTTTCATTTCCTGCCTTTCTGCTGGGGGTGGGAGTGAGTGACGGGAGATGACATTTCCAGTATGACTTCACAAAGCAGTGACTCACAATTGATTCACTGTTTTACGTTTACAAATATAGAAACTTTCTCTCCCTGCCATTTCTTTCTCGTCCTTTCGTGCTCAAGACCAACTTCCTGTCAGGTGAGGAGGCCCGACTTTAGACTGCAGCGTTATTAAAACGCGTCCTCTGGGAAAGTTACCGCTCTGATAGGCTATACTTGCACAAGGATGCAGGGATTTCTCACAGACATGTATTTATATGGATGTCTGTCCTGTTTTGACCTTGTTTGACAGCCATGAATATGCATGGGAATTGCGTGGTCCCGCGGGTCCCGCTCACCTCAGAAAAGTCACGTTGGGAGATTTGCGTGTGTTTGAGAGACTGGTTAGCGTTAGGGAGCTTAAATTGGCTGTAGTGTTTCAATTTGCTTCCAGAGCACGCTAACCTGCTAACTAGTAACCTCGTGTCGCCATGACAACAGCCGGCTCTCTGCAGTCCAACAACACCAGCCAAGAACACAACAGAGAGAGACGGGAAAACAGCTAAAAATAAAATGCAAAAGAGCACATTTGAAAATAGACACAAGTGGAGTCCAAATAATGACTTCCTTATTTTAATTCCTTTTGTAATTTGAATAACACAACATGAGTAGTTAGGCCTATTAGGTCAGTTTTGACTAATGTTACCTAATTACCTCTTTCTCTGGACCCAAGACAGAAAAAATAAATAAATAACAAGCAAACATTATAGGCTATGTAACCTATACGTAGGAGTGGATGCATGTAAATATTTTATGGAGGTTATGTAAGTAAAGCATATCAAAATATTTGGGAAAGGAAGTTGTTTTGAAATTTGTTTGTGTGAAATAGTGCAATAACCTCAGTGTGTTTTTATTATAGTGAGAGAGGCTACTAAACAATGGATGTCCATAATCTCAGTGAGGAATAACGTCACAGATGCTTCTGGGAGGACTGACCGACCGCGGAGGTTTTCATGCTTTTATTCAATGCGCTAATGGTGAGTCATAACTGTTAGGACTGAGATGGTTCTCCATGGAGACGTGATGCTGGAGCAGTCTCTTAAAGATTTGGATTGGCAATTTTTCATTTTCAAGTAATTTATAGCTATATATTAGAAAGACAAAATAACATTTTTAGATTTCCACTTTAAAATTGTTAACTTTTCCACAGTTCCCAAGGGTGCAATCCAAACTGCTGTTTTTCCCCCCTGAAGTTGTTACAGGTATGATTTTATTTCCTCTGTAAAACATAAAAGAAGATATTTTCAGAAATGTGTTTTTTGTCCATACAATGACAGTCAATGGTCACCAAAACTGTTTGGTTACCAACATTCTTCAAAAGAAATATTCTACAAAATAAATGCCTTCTTTTGTTTTCCACAATTAAGGAGATGAGAAAATAGATAAAGAAAGAGATAAGAAGTCGAAATTTCTCATTTTTATTTTTTCATGGCAAAAACGGGCTTCCATATTGAGGGTGAGTAAATGATGATGGAAGTTTCATTTTTGGGTGAAATACACCTTTAAGGCTGCATGGTGTAGCCTATTGTTTGTATTCAGCTCTAATATGGCAGTGTTGTTATTGTTACCCACTGGACTGCCCATTAATGCCATTACCAGGCTCCGGATCAAGAAAAGAAATCCCATAGGAATTCACTTAAGATTGCTAACACCCATTTTTCCCATTAAACTCTTACATTTTAAGAGCAAATGTGCTTTTAAATGTATGCGATAACCTCATACCTTTGACTTTTAAACATACGCATTTACCTTCCTGCAGCGTGTTGTAGGTGTTACTGCTAAACAGAAAGGGCTGGTTTCTGTGACATTTCCTCAATCTTTGTTCTACGTTCATCCTCCTCTTATCCTGTTTTCTCTCTTGTTGTACCAGGAAGAGAACAAAAATTCATGTGTTTGTCCCTGCGGCTGTGAGGTGGTGGAGGGATTTTGCTGTGGATGGTTTATTTTTAGCTGCTTTTCTTATCTGTCAACATGTGCACATCGATCGCTCCACACCACCTTCACATGAATGAGCCTTTGACGTAAAAGAGCAAACTATCTGCCGCTCTCTGGGACGAGAAACACAGAGATCTGTTTCCCGCTTTGCCTGGAATTCCAGTCTGCTCTGATGCACTGCTTCACTCTCGACCAGTCTGAAGTCTAAGGGCAACGACTGTGTTTATGTGTGTAAGCGTAGAGTGAATTTATGTGTATGTGCAGATGTGCATAAGCGTATGTGTTTATGTTTAAGGCATGGATCTGTAGTGACCTGTGGACTAGAATGAGGCACGCAAGCCAGATGGATCCATGGCAACCTGGTGAGTGTGCAGAGCAGAGTAAACAACCACTATGGACTGTGTGCATGAGAGAGAGAGTGCATTTATGAGACCACCACGATAAGACATGATCTAAGCGATATGTAGGGTAATTGCACACTGGAGAACACAATAGCGAACTACTTGAAATGAATTGTTAAGATGAACCGCCCACGAACAAAAAGCCGTCGTTCCACCTCCTGAAACGGTAATAACAACGAAATGTCAAAAGCATTACCAATGTAAAAACTTATTCGAGAGCATTGCAGCATTTGAATGAATAGAATATAAACACAATGCAGGTGGGTGTGGGGGCAAGATGTCAAACCCTAGCAGGATGCAGAACCTACGCTAAGATTCACTACTCTCCATCCAGAAAGCTTTGGTTGAGTACAGACTAGAGGGTTACTCAGTTTAAAAGGAATCTCCCATGTTCGGAAAGCTTTACTAATAAGTCTCATTATGGTCATTTTTATGGTCATTTTAAGGTGCTGGAAGCATTTTTTTAAATACTGCATATAAAATGTTTCTGTATCATTGAAATAAGTGTGAAGTGTGAATAGAAATGAAGGCTCTGACACTTTCCATGAATAGGGTGGATTTTTTTTTCATTATTATTATATATTTTTTAAGTATTGTTTTCTGTTTCAACAAATGCTAATTGAAAAGAGCTGTGTAGCCTTCAGAAAATGTTGATTGTCACCATCAGGCAGTCAAACATATTCTTTGGAGTTTGCAGTTAAGTTTTTGATCTAAATAAGTTTAACCATGATGTGTCATTTTGCTTAGGCCTACACACACATATATATTTCAATTTTTAAAATTTTAAATTTAAAACTATGTATACATACATGCGTACACATGCATACATACATACACACACACACACACACACACACACACACTTTGGATGTGCAGAGCACAAATTCTGAGTACTTGGCCACATGTCACGTCACTTTCACACACGCACACACACACACACACACACACACACACATATATATATATATATATACATACACATTTTATATAATTTTATATTTAATATAGTTTTTAAATTATATCCTTAAAGGATATAATTTGTAGTTCACCCAAAAATGAAAATTTTGTCATTAATTCTGTAATTCTGTCAGGAATGAAGAGAAGAAATTGTTGAATAAAGTAGTTATTTTTGTTTTCTTTGCACACAAAAAGTGTTCTTGTAGCTTCATAAGATTACAGTTGAACCACTGATGTCACGCACTATTTTAACAATGTCCTTACTATGTGTCAGTTGCGTTGCTGTCTATGCAGGGTCAGAAAGCTCTCAGATTTCATCAAAAATATCTTAATTTGTGTTCGAAGACAAACAAAGTTTTTTTGGGTTCAGAAAGACATGAGGGTGAGTAATGAAAGAATTTTCATTTTTGGGTGAACTATCCCTTTAAACTATGACTCATCAGGAGCTAGCTAGTCAAATGGTTTTGTAGTTTGTTCTATAATTTCTTAAAAATTACACAAATATTTTCTGTATAGGCAAGGCAAGGCAAGTTTATTTATATAGCACATTTCATACACAGTGGTAATTCAAAGTGCTTTACATAAAAGGAAGTAAAATAGTCATTAAATAAAAACAAGGAATTAAAAATAATAAAAACATAGAATTAGAAATTGATTTAAAATGAATTTAAAACAGAAATAGAAAATGATTATACATAAAATACAGTGCAGTCAGTTCGGACATAGCACAGTGCTCATTCAACAAATGCACAGCTAAACAGATGAGTTGTGAGTCTGGATTTAAATGTGGTTAATGTTTTAGCACATTTGAACTCTTCTGGAAGCTGGTTCCAACTGCTGGTGGCATAATAGCTAAAAGCGGACTCCCCTTGTTTTGTGTGAACCCTTGATATTTCTAACAGACTCGATCCTAATGATCTGAGTGGTCTGTTTATATTCAGTGAGCATATCTACAGTGTATTTAGGTCCTAGGCCATTGAGTGATTGTTTATAAACAAGTAAAAGAACTTTAAAATCAATCCTAAATGTAACTGGAAGCCAGTGTAAGGACCTGAGGACTGGTGTGATATGCTCAGATTTTCTGGTTCTAGTCAGAATCCTGGCAGCAGCGTTCTGGATGAGCTGCAGCTGTCTAATGGTCTTCTTTGGAAGGCCGGTGAGGAGACCATTACAATAATCCACCCTGCTGGTGATAAAGGCATGAACAAGTTTCTCCAAGTCTTGACTGGAAACAAAACATCTAATTCTTGCAATGTTTTTGAGATGATAGTATGCTGATTTAGTTACTGTTTTGACATGACTACTAAAACTAAGGTCTGTCTCCAGAATCACCCCAAGATTTTTGACTTGATTTTTAGTTGTTTGACCCCTAGAGTCAAGGTATGCATTCACCTTGAGAACTTCATCTTTGTTTCCAAATGCAATGACTTCAGTTTTCTCCTTGTTTAACTGAAGAAAGTTCTGGCACATCCAACTGTTAATTTCATCAGTGCATTGGCAGAGGGAGTCGATGGGGCTGTAGTCATTTGGAGATAAGGCTAGGTAAATCTGGGTATCATCAGCATAGCTGTGATAAAACCAAATTGCGATTCTCATTATTTGACTTAGTGGGAGCATATAGAGGCTAAACAAGAGCGGTGCAAGAACTGAGCTTTGTGGGACTCCACATGTCAAGGATGTCCACTTAGACGTATGTTCTCCTATACTCACATAATAACCTCTCCCTTCTAAGTATGACCTGAACCATTTGAGTACCATCCCAGAAAGCCCGACCCAGTTTTCCAGTCTCTCTAGAAGTATGTTATGATCGACAGTGTCAAACGCGGCACTAAGATCTAGTAATACCAGCACTGATATTTTGCCAGAATCAGAATTAAAGCGAATATCATTTATTATCTTAATGAGTGCTGTCTCTGTGCTGTGATGCGCTCGGAAACCAGATTGAAAATTGTCCAGGTATCCATTTGAGTTTAAGTAGTTGTTCAGTTGATTAAAAACTACCTTTTCAATAATCTTACCTATGAAAGGAAGATTTGATATTGGTCTATAGTTGCTCAACATGGTGTTATCAAGATTGCGCTTTTTCAGAAGGGGCTTAACAACTGCAGTTTTCAGGGAGTTTGGAAAAGTCCCAGAAAGAAGTGAGGCGTTCACCACTTCTAAGAGATCTGCTTCTAAACAGTTAAGCACACTTTTGAAAAAAGATGTGGGAGAATGTGGTGGAGTATAAGAAAATAGTGGAATATGGAAGAGTCAAGAGAGCAACCCGCTTTTATCAGCCAATCAGTTTTTCTAGAGGACCGTCTTCAGCTAATGTGAGTATGCCTCATTTTAATCATATTACTCAAAAGTGATGTGTACTAACTAACTTTAGAGAAAAAATGGCAGAGCGAACCTTTAACAACATGACTAAAGGTGATTGCACACTTAGTCCGAAATTTTCGCGTGCGTTTTTCCTATTTTTCGTATTCGTCATCCTTTCAAAATGCATGCTATGGATGCGAAAACGCAGAAAATCGAACCTGATCCGAATTTTTTTATGACGGACGAAAGTTTCAGAGGCAGTGTGTAAACGTGATTGGCACAACGTGAGGTCGTATTTATTTTTCAACGTGCGAAAATTTCGGACGCAGTGTGCAATGACCTTAAGTCTGGCATAAGTCCGTGAAAACAGCTGAAATCGCACACAGCACCTTTAAGAAAATGTTATACGTGAAATAGGCACACGCATCCTCTCTCGCCCACCACATTCTCCCCACGCATCACACTCCTCCACAGCCTACCGAAAGGGGGCGCCCTCTTCCCTAAAACCAGTTTAGTTCCTGTTCAAAAATACATATGTAAAAAATAGAAAACTCCCGGGAAACTGGGGCCGGGCAATGCTTTGTAGCAACCTCAGACGCTCGAAAGACATAATCATAATTAAGAGCGGTCTTCAGCTCGGCATCTTTGAGACCCGCGAGACCCGCTCTGTGGGTTGTAATCTGTCGTGTCGCGCGCTATTTTTAGAACCCACAGCCGTGGTCACGTGACCGTCGAGAGCACGTCATTAATGTTGTTGGTGGAGAAGCTGCAAATATGGAGGAAAGAGAGTTGAGGCAGGAAAATTTGTACTTTTCATGAACAGAAGAGGAAAATAGCGTTGCAAAAAAGTGATACAGTGCAAGACGGGCGCTGAAATAAGACGGACCGTGACGGCGCGTCGGAACGACAACAAGTATCAGGTAAAGTAGAAAGAAACATTTACATCGTCTGATAGTGATGGTTTATGTTCTGTCTGTTCGCTCCTGGGCTTGACACCCACCGACAGGCAGCGGTTTCACCCGCAGGGAAAGACGTTAGGTTGACAGCGGATTGATTTTGTAGTGCATTTAGACACTGGCAGTTTCGCAGCCAGGACAGGCTTAAACAAACATCAAGAGTTTTGTCAGATTTAGTCCGAGTTCCTGGCGCTAGTGCAAAACTATCGCCATTTCTTTACCCGTGGGAATCGCCTGACGGGATGAGTTTAATATTTTCATGGCCATCAGCCTCCCAGTATCTCATCTGAGCGTTTTGTACAGTCACTTGAAGGTTGATCGGGTTGAACTCCAGGTTAGCGCAGATGTTGTTTCTGGAGCTGGAGGAGAACAAGCGATTATATCATATTCATCATGATCTTCTTTTATTGCGCAACTATAAATGAAAAAGAATCAGAACATCACGCGAGCGAGATTGTCATTTTGTTTTACCACCAGGCTATGATCGCTTACAGTGATCAGAAAAATAAATGAGCGATGTCTGAAGTATTGTATTCAGCCATTCATGTATATATTTTTTTGCGTGTCTTGGTTGCAGCATACGTTCTAGATGATGATTATAGGTGAAATTCTTTCTCTGACAAAACTTTAAGTATTTTTTTTTTATCGGAGAGAACATTCTGTACTTTGGTGTGAGAGGTTGTTTTATTAAAATTATATAATTAGTCTCTCTTTCATTCTCTCTCTCTCTCTCTCTCTCTCTCTCTCTCTCTCTATCTATCTATCTATCTGTATCTGTCTATCTGGATGCAGTGATATTTCCAGTAATTATCATTTGGTTATGAGATAATAACTGTATTTCACAGAGGTCAAGTCAAGGCTGTCCGCTGTTCAGTGTTTTCACCTCTCTTGTCAAGTGGGTTGACTGAGGACTTCAAGTAATCATTTCTCAGTTTTTTTTTTCTCCTGATTAACTCATTAAATTGAGTCATGACTTCAGCAGTCCCAGGAATAGGCTGGTGTATCACTCATGCACCAAGACTGACATTTTTCTCTCGGCTAAAGCAGGATGTGGCTCATTTGTCAAGATTTGTGTGAATGGAAGGTGATGCTATTAGAGCATTATTATGTTGTGCGTTCAGATGGGTGTAACAAATAACACTTCATTGTAGGTTAGTATTGCCAGGTCAGGTTCGATTATGTAACAGTAATTGGGCTAGTTGAACGGCATCAACAAATACTTTTGGTGGCACTTTATTGTGGTGCGTCTGAATTCGGAGGATCTCAAGTAGTGACTTTTTTTAATGTGCATTTAGAAGATTATTGACTTAATGGGTGGTTTAGAACAACAATTAAAGCAGCTTAAAAAGCTGTGTTTGCTCTAGGATGTGAGAGGGGTCGGCTGATAGTGGAAATGGCAGTGCTCAAGGATACAAGCTCAATCTGCCTTAGTCACGTTTACTAGTGAGTTGATGCCATTAGTTATTTCCAGGAAACTACACCCTCTTCACTGCTTGTGGATCTGTGGAGGACCACCATCTGTTGTTGCCAAAAAAAAAAAAGTGTTCCTTAAAAATCTGGTTTTAGTAGTGGCGAAGCAATAGGTCTAGGGATTGGTACACTGATGGGCCTGTTTAGATTTTGAAAATTATGAAATGGTTATATCCTCAGGATTGGTTTGTTATGCAAATCACCTGGATTTCATATTTGACTCTTGGACTGTGCTTCTTTATTTTGGATGTAAACCTAAGGTGTGGATATTCGAGGAATGGTTCACCCAAAAATGAAAATTTGCTGAAAATGTACTCACCCTCAGGCCATCCAAGATGTAGATGAGTTTGTTTTTCATCTGAACAGATTTGGAGAAATTTTGCATCACATTAGTTGCTTCTATCTAATCTGATCCACATTAGCTTGAATCTGTACTATCAAAGCAAAGGTGATGTGATTAAGACAATACAAGAACATTCTTTACTTCAGAAACCACTGTCTGTTCTCCGTTTCTTCTCTCCTCACAGACTACCGCTGTGTCTTGAATACAGTGAAAATTTGCTTAAAATGTATTCATCCTCAGATCATCTAAGATTTAGATGAGCTTGTTTCTACTTCTGAACAGATTCTGAGGAATTCAGCATTACATCACTTGCTCAGCAATAGATCCTCTACAGTGAATGGGTGCCGTCAGAATAAGAGTCCAAACGGCTGATAAAAACATCACAATAATCCACAAGTAATGCAAGCTGTGCAAGCCATTATAACGCTTTATCCAAAACAGATATATCTGTGGATTTTGATTTGAGAGATGTGTGACAACAAGGGATTGACTTTTTCACTGGAAGAAGCGTTACTTTGGATTGTGGACTCATATTTTGGCCAGAATCAATAGAAGGATTCATTTTTTATAAACACGCCGCTTTTTAGTTCACATTGATGGACTGGAGTGGTATACTTGTCGATTAGTGTGATGTTTTTATCAGCCGTTTGGACTCTCATTCTGACGGCACCCATTCACTGCAGAGGATCTATTACTGAGCAAGTGACGTAATGCTGAATTCCTCAGAATCTGTTCAGAAGTAGAAACAAACTCATCTAAATCTTAGATGATCTGAGGATGAATACATCCTGAATACATGAATACATGACACAGCGGTAGTCTGTGAGGAGAGAAGAAATGGAGAACAGACAGTGGCTTCTGAAGTAAAGAATTTGCTTGCATTGTCTTAATCACATCATCTTTGCTTTGATAGTACAGATTCAAGCAAATGTGGATTGGATTAGATAGCAGCAAGAAAATTCACATTATCCCGACCAACTAATGTGATCAGGCAGTCGATAAATATTTGCACTAGGGGACCGCAGTTGCATTAAGAAGTTGCATAACTGTGATATTTTGGAAGTTTGACTCGGTTGCATTTGCTCTTATCTTACAGTATGCATAGTTTTGTCTATTTTTGTCTGTTTGTTATGTGGTTTGTTTTGATTGGCTCAATCTGGTCTGACAGGCGCTTGGACTTTGATCCTGTCTTCCAGAGAAGCTGAGTTACACATTGCTTATGGTAAATGTAAGGTAATTGTACTTTATAGTCGCATAGATACTTGTGAGCGCTTTCTGTTTTCAAAATGGGTAAATAAAAAGCAACTGAGACATTTAAAGGTTAATTTTTGCACTGGATATCAGTGGTTCTTTCAGTTGTGTGTTTGTATGCGTGTATATATATATATATATATATATATATATATATATGGTAAAAACTTGTTCCACGTCTTTGGTTGTCTTGTTCCTCACCTACACGTCCACGTTCACACCCTCATCTTTACGACGTCGCTTGTCAGAATGGAATGCAGAATGCTGGTCTGTTTTGCCTTCTATATGAAGGGCACGGTGAGTCCTAGTAATGAATAGTCTCTGGGTGTAGAATGACGGAGAAAAGATCCGAAGCTCTGCACCACCCACAGCCACACCAGCTCCTTCAGCCGCTTAACAATACGACTGTAACCCCTCTGGGCCAGGAGGTGAGTGTGGAATGTAGGAGTGTAAATCAGAAAATGGCCCAAATTAGCCAACAGATGTTGCTGTGGCTACGCTACACGGATGACCTGTACCCTCTTTCACGATCCTGGCCGCTCCGAGGCGTCCAGCAACTCCCTGTCAGGATTTCAGCAGGCTGCTGAGTGTTTAAACTTTTATGGTTAGGACTAAATTTCAAGCCAGATTGAGTGTTGGGAAATCCACTCTGCCACAGTTCGTGCAGATGATTGGTGATTTTTGTAATCGCTCTGGACATTACAGGCTCAGAAACAGTTGAGTAAAGTGGCAAGTAATCAATGTGTAATCTGGTGACTGAGTAATCAAGGTGTGTTTCAGATGGTGTGAGTTCCAGTTCCTGGAAGAGTTTGTGTAATGAGCTTTGTGAGCATGGTATGGATCAGACGGACAGGAAGCAGATGGCCTCATGCAGCCTCTGCACTGAAGGAAAACTCATTGCATTTGTGTTGAAAAACAAAACAAGAACAGTCATTGTGCTTTGGATTGATAGGAGTTTCAGTTCACAGCTAACTAAGCTTATATTTAATATGGACAATGTTTATTTTGTAGGATGTTATTTGATTTTTATAATTTATTTAAATTCAATTATCCATTCAAAATTTTGAGGCCAGTTTTTTTTTTTTTTATTAACACTTTTATTTATAATAAAATGTGACTTTTACATTATTACAGAACAGTTCTATTTCTAGTAAATGCTGTTCTTTTGAACTTTCTATTTATCAAAAATCTTTAAGTAACTGTGTCATGGTTTCACCAAAAAAATATTAAGCAGCACAAATGTTTTCAACATTGATAAATAGTAATAAATGTTTCTCAAGCAACAAATCAGTATAAAATATTCTAATAATATTTCGCAGTATTTATGGCATACATATAAATGCATCCTTGGTGAGCATAAGAGACTTAAAAAATCCTAACCAGCCATTTTTTTCTTCTTTGCATCCAGTTTCTGTAGTTTGCACCTATAGGCTTTCTCACTCAATATTTTTAAGCATAAAACTCCTTTAAAGGAACACTCCAATTTTTTTGAAAATAGGCTTATTTTTCAACTCCCTTAGAGTTAAACAGTTGATTTTTACCGTTTCTGAATCCATTCAGCCGATCTCCGGGTCTGGCGGTAGCACTTTTAGTGTAGCTTAGCATAGATCATTGAATCAGATTAGACCATTAGCATCTCGCTCAAAAATGACCAAAGAGTTGTGATAATTTTCTTATTTAAAGCTTGACTCTTCTGTAGGTACATCGTGTACTAAGACCGACCGAAAATGAAAAGTTGCGATTTTCTAGGCTGATATGGCTCGGAACTATACTCTCATTCCGGCGTAATAATCAAGGAACTTTGCTGCCGTACCATGGGTGCAGGAGGCACAATGATATTATGCAGCGCCTGAAAGTAGTCCCCAGCTATATCATAACTAGTATATACCTAGCTGGGGACTACTTTCAGGTGCTGCGTAATATCATTGCACCTGCTGCTCCCATGGTACGGCAGCAAAGTTCCTTGATTATTACGCCGGAAAGAGTTGTAAAATGAGCCTGTTTTCAAAAAAGTGGAGTGTTCCTTTAAGGTCTTAAGGATGCACTATTATATTTAGGCTATTCTAAGGACACCTTTCTTAGGGGGGCATTTATATAAGATCCATTCTTGCATTTCAAAAAACTAGATAGAACAACAGAACAGTCAGGGTCGCAGGTTATTTAAAAAAAACACTCAAGACCTTCCTCTTAATAAGTATGGTTGTAGATTTAAATTTAGATGATGACTGAATACGGCACCACCATTAAATTAGAATCAACTAGTGAGTTGTTTATTTTAATTGATTAGTTTCTTTAGGTGCATTGTGGTTAGGGCTTTGAGATGGATGAGTTATCAGGTGATGTCAGACCATTAGTCTTTTTGTTAACGATTATGAATTCTTAAAGGGACGGTAATCCCAAAAAATGAAAAATCTGTCATTACTCACCCTCATGTCGATCCAAACCCGTAAGACCTTCGTTCATCTTCGGAACACAAATTACGATGTTTTTCATGAAATCCAGGGGAGACTGACCCGGAAGAGAAGAAATAATTTAATAAAGTCGTTATTTTTGTTTTCTTTGTGCACAAAATGTATTCTTGTAGCTTCATAAAATTATGGTTGAAGCACTGATGTGACATGAACTATTTTAATGATGTCCTTACTACCTTTCTGAACCTTGAACAGAATCAGTTGCATTGCTGTCTATGCAGGGTTAGAAAGCTCTCGGATTTCATCAAAAATATCTCAATTTGTGTTCGAAGATGAACAAAGGTCTTACGGGTTTGGAACGACATAAGGGTGAGTAGTTAATGACAAATTTTTTGTTTTTGGGTGAACCGTCCCTTTAACGCACACATAGTTCAGCCTCCCTCCAGACCTCTGTGTATGCGGTCATATCTTTTGTGTGTATTTGTCTGTAAGCATTCCTGTTGGTTTCTCTGACGTCCGATTTGAACTTCACAGTAATTCTTAGTAATGCTCTGGATTGTGTGGTGTTGCTCAACAGAGCTCTGTGCAAGTCTGAATATCATTCTTTGTCAAAATGTAGTGAAGTATTGAGTGAGGGGAATAGCAGTCTTTTGGCAAACTGTGTCACACAGCTTATTTTAGACATTTCTGTTTTATACTGGTCTATATTTCTGCAGGTTATTGAAAAGAACAGACAGAATTTCCCAACAGACTTCTAACAGTTTCTGGGTTTATTTTTGTTATGGGTCTCTTATTCAGGGTTTTTGCTGTGAGCAGGCGATACCATGAGCATTATTGCCAATTTTGGGGGCATAAAGCCAGATTCATTTTGAGAAATCCACTTCCCTCTCCACAAGATGCATTGGTGCATTTGAGTGGTGATTTTTGTGATTGCTCTGGACATTACAGGTTCAAAAACTGAGTGCCATGTAAGCAGTGAGTAATAGTGACTACATCAAAGGTGTGTTTTAGATGCGTTTCAGAGTTTTCACTTGAAATATCATTAAGTAGGCTATACCATGACCCTTTATGGCACAATAGTGGTAACTACATTATGATAAAAATACATTGCAGTGAATCACAGCAGCACTACTGGATCGTGATTGAAACTCCAGCAAGAGTGTTAGGGAGATGCAGCATGTTGAAAGGGAGTGAAATTGTGATATACTGTGGGTTTGTTTGCATTCTGGTCTGTCCTGGATGGTTTTCAAACTGTGGTCTGGGGAAGTTTAGAGAAAAATCAAATTTGCTTATTTATTTTATTTAAAAAATATTATTTTTTTTAATAATTATATTTAGTGCTGCTGTCAAATGATTAATCACATCCAAAATAAAAGTTTTTGTTGACATAATATATATATATATATATATATGTGTACTGTGTATATGTCTTATGTATATATAAATACAAACACATGCATGTGTATATATTTAAGAAAAATGTTATGTTTTATATATTAAATATATTTATGTATAATATATATTTATGTAGAATATAAATATATAATTGTATATACATGTAAATATTTAAAATAATATACTCTGTGTGTGTATTTATGTATATAATAAATATACACAGTACACATACATACAGGTGCTGGTCATATAATTAGAATATCATCAAAAAGTTGATTTATTTCACTAATTCCATTCAAAAAGTGAAACTTGTATAATGTATACATTCATTCCACACAGACTGATATATTTCAAGTGTTTTATTTCTTTTAATTTTGATGATTATAACTGACAACTAGCCAAACCCCAAATTCAATGAGTATCACCGAAAATTAGAATATTACTTAAGACCAATACAAAGAAAGGATTTTAGAAATCTTGGCCAACTGAAAAGTATAAACATAGAAAAGTATGAGCATATAAGCACTCAATACTTAGTTGGGGCTCCCTTTTGCTGAATTACTGCAGCAATGCGAGGCGTGGCATGGAGTTGATCAGTCTACCATGTGGCACTGCTCAGGTGTTATGAGAGCCCAGGTTGCTCTGATAGTGGCCTTCAGCTCTTCTGCATTGTTGGGTCTGGCATATCGCATCTTGCTCTTCACAGTACCCCATAGATTTTCTATGGGGTTAAGGTCAGGCGAGTTTGCTGGCCAATTAGAACAGGGATACCATGGTCCTTAAACCAGATGCTGGTAGCTTTGGCACTGTTGCAGGTGCCAAATCCTGTTGGAAAATGAAATCTGCATCTCCCATAAGTTGGTCAGCAGCAGGAAGCATGAAGTGCTCGAAAACTTCTGGTATATGGCTGACATTGTGGACCTCAGAAAACACAGTGGATTGCTGTAGATGACATGGCACCCCCAAACATCATGGCTATTGTTTTTACTGGACCTCAAGCAAACGTGGATTCTGTGCCTCTCCTCTCTTCCTCCAGACTCTGGGACCCTGATTTCCAAAGGAAATGCAAAATTACTTTCATCAGAGAACATAACTTTGGACCACTCAACCTTGATCCAGTCCTTTTTGTGCGAGGCAGCACAGCGCTGTCTGTTGTTCAAGTGGCTTGACACAAAGAATGCGACAGCTGAAACCCATGTCTTGCATGCGTCTGTGCGTAGTGGTTCTTGAAGCACTGACTCCATTGCAGTCATCTTTGTGAATCTCCCCCACATTTTTGAATGGGTTTTGTTTCTAATCCTCTCAGTGCGGTTATCCCTATTGCTTGTACACTTTTTCTACCACATCTTTTCCTTCCCTTCGCCTCTCTATTAATGTGCTTGGACACAGAGTTCTGTGAACAGCCAGCCTCTTTTGCAATGACCTTTTGTGTCTTGCCCTCCTTGTGCAAGGTGTCAATGGTCGTCTTTTGGACAACTGTCAAATCAGCAGTCTTCCCCATGATTGTGTAGCCTACAGAACTAGACTGAGAGACCGTTTAAAGGCCTTTGCAGGTGTTTTGAGTTAATTAGCTGATTAGAGTGCTGGCACCAGGTGTCTTCCAATATTGAACCTTTTCACAATATTCTAATTTTCTGAGATACTGAATTTGGGGTTTTCATTAGTTGTCAGTTATAATCATCAAAATTAAAAGAAATAAACACTTGAAATATATCAGTCTGTGTGGAATGAATGTATACATTATACAAGTTTCACTTTTTGAATGGAATTAGTGAAATAAATCAACTTTTTGATGATATTCTAATTATATGACCAGCACCTGTATATTATGTAAACAAAAACCTTTATTGATCGCGATTAATCGTTTGACAACAGTAATATATATTAAAATACACCCAATTATGAATATATGTATATGTATTTATTTGATAATTTTTGTTAAGTGTTAAAATTGACAGAATTTGACAGTACTATATGTCATTATGTTTACCATTACTTGAATGTTAAGCAATCATCAGTACTCTAATGGTGGAAAAGAAAAAGATTAAGGCAGCTTAAGTAAATTCAAAAAACACCTGTTAAAAACATATTAATATTAATATTGGACATTGGGCCATAGTTTTTAGCGTGTACTTCCCCAATAAGAATTGCACTTTTTTTGTATTACAAGTTTTCTTTAAATATGCAAAGCAGGCATTATCTAATAATAATAATAATAATAATAAATAAATAAATAAATTGCATACATTTCCAGAAGAAAAATCTGAACATTAAGTAAAACCATGTTCAAAATTATTCTTTCACTTTGTTTCTCCAGAAGGAATTTTTGATATCTCACTCATTATGGTTTATCACTTTATAAAATTAAAACACAAAAATTCACCATGTTTTTAGAAATAAAATGTTAATAAAATCAAGGCATATGAACAAACCTCTCTGTAAAAACTTTAAATAGAACCTAATATAGATAGAAAAGTGCAACTGAAGTGAAAATTTCTGGCTCCTTGCAAGGAAGGAGCTTGCAACTAAACTAATTTTGAGAAAACTGTCTTTTTCTGCAATTAAATATGTAAAAGTCTGTTTTGCAGGTTTTCTATACAAGTCTGAAAAAAAAAAACGTGTTATAAGCCAAATAACCCAAAATATCAAATTTGTCCTGTGCATGAAAAAACTGTTTTACTTGTAGTGTCTTGCCTTAATAGAAAGTTAATATTCATATTTTCCAGATAATATTTACACATTTATGTATGCACTATATGTACAATATTATGGGCCTTAATGCATGCAAATAGCTATGTTTTTTTCATGCAAAGACAATTTGTCTTTGCGGATGAGCCACGCAGGATCCTGGAGCACAGCGGGCAGAGACTCAAGAGGTCTGATGGAAGACACCAGCACTCTCTTGGGCGGCTGCCATACCTGACATGCTCCATGCTGCATGCTAATGACCAATTTCGGCTTTCGGTTTGACCGCTCTGCAGAGGCAAGGACTCTGTAACCTTAGCTGACTACGTGCATCTGCTACTAAAGGTGTAAATATTATAGCTCTTATATGTTGTAACATGTTCGCTGTGTGACGACACATCGCTGATTATCTGTATTTGTTTAAATGAGTGTTTACTCTGGCTCTCAGCTTTGAATCTGAAGGGCCTCCTTTCAAACAATCAAGTCAAACAAACCTCTTGATCTCATCTCGGGGGAATGACGCAAGGGCTTTCGTCTCCTAGGCGAGCTCTTCCTGGGTCACCAGGCAGCGCTCACCTGATTCTCGTGGAACAGCTCACCCGTCGCCCTGCAATCGAATGGCCCGCTTATTCCCCGCCGCGTCTGTGCGTCCGTCCCAGGGGGTGGGAGAGCATGCTAAATCTGTTGTACTATTTTAATCTTCACACGTCACTTGGATAATGCATCCACAGCGCTCCAGCCAGCAGTCAGAAGTGGTTAAAGGTTTTAAATACTACAGTTATTTCTGTGACTGCTTTCTGCCGCAGCTCCTTACGGTTTTGTGTGACTTAGAAAATGGACCATAGTCAGAGTAGACGTTTATGATGAACCGCAGGAAAATGAGGCTGTAACGGTCAATTTAGTAGGTTGTGTGATTTTAAAGGGGTAGTTCACCCAAAAAATGAAAATCCTGTCATTAATTACTCACCCTCGTGTCGTTCCAAACCCGTAAGACTTTCATTCATCTTCAGAACGCAAATTAAGATATATTTTGATGAAATCCAAGAGCTTTCTGACCCTGCATAGACAGCAACACAACTGCAATGTTCAAGACCCAGAAAGGTAGTAAGGACATCGTTAAAATAGTCCATGAGACATCACTGATTCAACCTTAATTTTATGAATCTATGAAGAACACTTTTTGTGTGCAAAGAAAACAAAAATAACGACTTTATTCAACAATTTCTTCTCTTCCGCGTCAGACTTTGATGCTCGTTCAGGAGAGTATTACGACGCACGTGTGGGGTCACATAGTGATTTATATTTTATTTTATCATTTTATTTTACTTTTATTTTACCTCAGTGAACCAGTTTCTGAAATGATTAACACTTGTGAGTTGGTTCTTTTAATGAATAGCCTAGTTCAAAAACATGTTACTGGTTTGAACAAGTCTGAAACATTTACTGAGAGAATTCAGAGAATTTTTATTTTACTTTTATTTTATTTCACTTATTTAACTTTTTTTTTTTAATCGAAAACAGTGTAGCCTGAATCCTGAAATGATTGACTCTTATGAGTCGGTTCTTTTAATGATAGCTCTAAAAGACGAGTTATTGGACAATTCAGAGAGTTTTTTTCATATGTGAGTGAAATCAACATTATAACTGAAATATAAATAAATAAACCTGAATTGAATAAAAAAATCTGTATCAATGCTCAGCTCTAGTGAGATACTATGCTTAAGGCCTAAAGAAGCAAGAACAGCGTTGGACAACAATACATGAGTCCCCAAAAATGAGTCAATAAACACCGTATGAAATTAATTTTAGTCCAGTTTAGTGTGTGAAATGAGTTGGTGCTGTGCTTTCATGCAGTTTAATTGTAGAAAACCTGGCGTTTGTTTTGTTCTTTATACTGCTATTCTTAAATTATGTTTACATTCTGTAAGCTTAGCATGAATACTAAAAATTTTTTGAAGCCTTTCTGTATCTACTAAGTTTTCTCTTGGAGTTTGTGTCACCATTTTGTGACAGAGAATTAGTGGACCTGGAGGTTTCCTTTCAGAGAGATGCGCGAGGGTTTAACATCAATCATGGACGCTAGCGATCGCTAATCAACACATCTCCACCCCCACGGTATTCACACCCTCGTTGAGTGACTGATGCCTTCTCATATTCTCCGCCTCAAAGAAAGAGAGCTAAGCACCTCAGGAAGGATGATTCTCTCAAGCGGGTGCATTGACGAGTGAGCCAGTGTTTAAACTCTCCTCAAATGTCCCATCCTTTTTAAGAGCATTAAACGCTGATCAGCGCTTTGGCACCAAGCCTCACCGCTTGCACGAGAGAGAGAGAGAGGGAAGTGACAAAGATTTGGACCGGAGGAGCTTTCGGCTCTTCCATTAAATGACTGCCAGAGCTTTAGAGACCAGCTTCAGCCTGCTCTTTAGTCAATACAGGGCTTTCCAGGAACTGTACCAGCATGTTAGCGCCCCACAAGGCCCTGGGACATGTCAGAGCTGGCTGTGGCCAAAGACTCTTGTCTCAAGCCTTTCAGAATGACGTGAGAAACAATCCATACTATAGGTCCATAGGTTCATCTGCAGACCATGACAGAAAATACGCAAACTTTCTGCAGTCAATCTTTTTTTCTTTACTTGATTTCTGCCATTTC
>JAFVLL020018679.1:0-16570 GCA_021397915.2 Tor tambroides | reverse complement strand
GCAAACAAAAATCTTACTGGATTATTACAATTAATGGCAAAAATAATGTTTGTAAATGTAAACTGTTATTTCCTACTGACACACTACAGCAAAAGATAAAATGGTTTTAAGTCAGTTATTTCTTTGTTGGTGAACCATTTTTTGTTAGTGGCCTAAGACTTTTGCACAGTACTGTGTATATATATATATATACTGTATATAATATGACTTTCATGTGATGGCACGCTTCAAATATTATTTTTCAAATATTATTCTCATGTTAAAACATGAATATGAATTTACCACACTAGTAATTTTCCCCTGTAACGTTTCTGCTTTCAGACTACAGTATTGTGTTCACTTCTCGCACACAGTAATACTGTTAGTATTGCGAGCAAACCCAAAACGTCCCATCACAGGAAGGGAAGCTCTCTGTTTCCAGCGAGCACTTCTTTAAATGTCACCAATCTGTCACTGGCGAGCTTCCTTAAGGCAGAGCGAGTGAAGCTGCTGAGGCCCGGCTGCAACCCAGCCGCCGTTTTTCTTCCTCTCGACCAATCCATACCTTTCTGGATGAGAAGAAGGTGGGCCTGATTAAGTGGCTAAGTGATAGCTGACACTGCGCGTCTCGCTATAGGCCCTCTCCATCCACTCCACATCCACTCACGGCTGTACAGGATCAGACGCCCCCTCCGAGCTGCACATATATTATGGGCGCAGTCGCTGTCAGAGCAGGGCCTTGCGCCGCGCCGCCGTTTATAAACCAAACATATTGATCATGCATTGCAGCAGATGCTATCACGACGGCCAGGAGGGAATGGAGGGATAAAAAGGGATCGTTATGTAAGGTGTAGGTGACATGCTGGCGTTCTCTTGACTAAATGCTCCATATTGCGGCTTATTCTGATCGAGGATCACTCATTTAGACAAAACCCAGTTTGCTGTGTTTACTGGCCATTTCGGGGCGGGTTTATGTGAAATATGTGATTATGGCACAATAATAGACCGGAGAGAGAGGGAAGCACAAATGTAATACTTCGATTAAGCATTCTGGAGGGAAATAAAAATGGAAAGGAAATGGAGAAGGAGAGATGACGCCTACGGTGCGGCTTTTGGCTTCTGGAGGTATTGTGTTGGGTTTTATGGTGGGAGCAGACGAATTAGAATTAGAAAACATCAGTCTTTCGCTCTCTCTCACCTATGTGAGTGGCTACGGTTTAATACAGACTGTAAACCGCGGGTTGTTCCTCTAGCAAAGCGGTGTGTGGGCTGAAAAAGAACCAAGTATTCCCTCTTTCGCATAAATCCTTATTGTTCTGTGCATCTGATGCTCTGTGAAGTTTCACACTGAGATATGGAAAAGATGTGTATTTGCATATGATGCAAACATGCTGACCACAATTTGCATATAGGAAATTGGTTGCCAATGTATAAATTGTGTTTATAGGTGAGACAAAAGAAACCAGGCGTGCACACAAATGTCCCTGTTTAATTGTGGACAGTAATAAGCTAATAATTGCACCAGGAAAACAGCACTGATTTGAATCCAGTGCATTCTTTAATGAGCCTCATTTGCTTTGGAAAAGGCATGCTTGTGATGGAAAAAATGGCAGTGACAATTTAAGTACATCACAGGTAGGATATGGGGAACAATTTTGGGGGGAAAAAATCGAATTGTAAATTTTCGGGGAAAAAAAAAAATTGTGATTTTATATATATTTTTTAAGCTTCAGGTTTTCTTTGCTTATTTGTAGGTCTGCACAATTTGGCCCCCAAAAATTCTAATTAAATATCAGTTTAAGAAAGCAGCAACAACAACAATAATAATAATAATAATAATAATAATAAATATTTTCAAACATTAGTTTAACCGCTTCTCATTGCAAGTTTGTAAAGATTATTAGCACCTTTTGCGTTCCCAAATGCATGTTGAAAACACTGGATCATGAGCTATTCACGTTTAAAAGAACACTGTGCCATGCTTCACTCTGAAATACACATACATTTAATTAAATTACAGTGTTTACATTTTAATAATTATGCTATGCCATATTGTGATTTCAATTTTATTTGGATTACTCATGCCTAATAACAGGACTTCACTTGGGCACATTGTGCCTTTTAAAGTGGACTGCATTGTATGTCAATAAGAGTATTGTGCTGAAATACTACACACTAAGTGGTGCAACTGTTTAGTGAATTCACCTGGAATGTGTATGAACGCTAGTGTTCAATGCCGAAGAGTTATACAGCTTGAAAACAATAAAGATTCATTAGGGGGAAGTAAATTTATGTAGCTGGAGAGCTGTTAAAAACAGCGGTGCATGAAATGGCACATTGATTCAACCCGTACTACTGACGACTGTCTTGCATTATCTTTCCCCGTCATTTATTGCTCATCTAGCTGTAGCCGCTCCACCCCAATATTTCCACTCAAACTCTGACCTTCACCTGAGAAGAAGGCCCAGATTTCCTTTAAACAAAGTTCTGGTGTCTCTTTTAGTAATATCCAGCCAGGGATGGCAGCTAGATTGATGGGTTTGCGTTAGCTGCTGAGATATTTGGAGGTTATCTGATGGCGTAAAATTTAATTAGGGCTTTATTGATGGAAGATGTAGACGGCACAGACAAACTGCCTGAAGAACTACATACAGCGCAAAGATGAGGGCAAAGGGGCATATCCTGTGTGTCTGTCAATATGCCAACAAAACAGACAGGTTCTGTCTTCCCGTTTCGACTCTGGATAGAAATTGTGTGTGTTGCAGAATACACAGTCTATTTGCAACAGTGTTATAGTGTAACCAATCCATTTGAAAATGCCTTAATCAATTTTCAAGGGTGAAGACCTCAAGTTTAATATTTATTGGAAACAATCAGGTTTATTGCATGGGCAGTTGCACTTTACCAGTAATGAGAGAGATGCATCTGACTGACATAGATGTGCCATTTCAGGTCTTTGGGGTTAGAAATGTCGTCTGTCATGTGCTTGTGACGCTGAGATTCAGTATTCTTGTATTCATGCCAAACTGTAGTTAGTTATTTTGCTTTGTGAATGGCCGGTTCTTGACCTGAATCTGCTACGATGTGGACCAGACTTGTATTGGAGGCAGTCAAAAGCCAGAGGAACCAGGGTTGTGCAAAATTCTGAATTGAAGAATTAGCTTTCGATTCTATCCCTTTCAGTTCTCTCTTTTCAGTTCATAAGTGTGAATTTGAATCCCACAAGAAGTTGATTTGGAATTTGAATTGGGATGAAAGGAAGATGAATTAATTTGTCCATCCTTCCATCCATCCATTATCATATCTGTCTGTCCATCCATCCAGCCACCTACTGTACCTATCATTCCATCTATCCATAATTATGTTGTTCTATCTACTGTTCTATCATTAAAATAAAGAAACTTTGGTTTTGGTCCTGTCTGTCCATCCAACCATCCACATACCTATCATTCCATCCATCCATCCATCTACCTGCCTATCGCTCCATCCATCCATCCATGTATTGTTCTATCTGTTCCTCCATCCATCCATCTACCTGCCTATCGCTCCATCCATCCATCCATCCATTGTTCTATCTGTCCATCCATCCGTCCATCCATCCATCCATTGTTCTATCTGTCCATCCATTCATCCATCTATTCTCCTATCTGTCCATCCGTCCGTCCTTCACTAGGGTTGGGAATCGAAAATCGATTCCGATTCCAGAATCGGATACTTAAGGTCAGGAATCGGATACTTGTTGTCAAATTAAAATTCATTCCGCCTATCGATTCCTATGCGCTTTTTTTTTTTTTTTTTTTTTTTTTTTTTTCTTCATCTGTGAGGACCAGTGTGACCTAGCGATCTGCCAGGACCTTGCTCGCTAATCTAATCGTTCCAAAGTTTGGCTACATTTGCGATCAGAAGCCAAAAAAGCTAAGTATAATATCTGTGATAGCTAAACATGTTGCAAGAGAGGTGTCACCACCAACATGACATTAATTTAATAGATCGTTAAAGATCGCGAACACGATTCAAACACCAACGTGATTCTATTCCTAAATTACAATGATTCGTCTGTTTCATTCCTCAACCTTTTACCTGTGCGATCAATGTTGTGATCACTTGGTTAAGTCCGTTACAGCTCTCGATCACACCAGTGTGATTTGAACATTTAAATCTGCGTTCGCGCTGCCGCTGACCTAAAAAGAGCAGCTGTCATCTGTCATGAACGAAACAGCTTCACAGTCTTTTCAACCACGCAGTCTCATTATTTATGTGTTACAAACATTCAAATCACAGAAGTACTGGGATAAAAGTTTATAGTGCAGATATAAACTCTGTACTTTGATGCTTGATTAAAATAGAGTAAATCACCCTTTGAGAAGTAATTTGACCACGATCAACTGATTTATCGATTACATTTATTACCAGTAAGAGCGTGAAAAGGGGCTTTTAAAATGTATTTGTCTTTGAATCATACTGATTCATCCAGTAATGAAACAAGTACATCTTGAGTGAGTCATTGAATCATTCATAAATTACATGTGATTTTGTTTAGTTGTCTATTTTTTTTTTTTTTTTTTTTTTTTCTTCAGAATCATGAGAGAACCACAACTTCCATTGGGGGGAGGAAAAAAAAAAAAAGCTTTTTATCCAGAATCATGCAGTTCTATTTTGCACACAAACAGTTCTTAAAGAGTCCAGTTTTTATGTAGCCTGTTGATTTTTGTTCATAGTATTCAGCTCCAATAAATGGTTTGCAAAAAAGAGACACAGGAACAGGATTACATGTTTGATATCATTATTTAATCACATTGGAATCAAAACTGGGAATCGAAAAGAATCGGAATCGATAAGCAGAATCGGAATCGATAAAATTCAAACGATACCCAACCCTATCCTTCACATACCTACCTACCTGCCATTCCATCCATCCATTCTGTTGTTCTGTCTACCATTCTCTCTCTGTATTTGTCATCCTATTTACTGCCTCAGTTCAAATTTGGGATTTGAAGTGTAATTTTACAGGCATTCTCAACACAGTTCTGAATGGTGCACAACCCTTTATTTATTTATTGATTTCTTTAAGTAGACTTAGGGAGAACTAAGGTACACAACTAATGTACTTCATGCATACTCTATAAGAAGCAAAGCACAAATGCACTGTGATGGAGAGCCTTCTGTGTATAAATCAGCATCATGTCAACTTGTATTCAGCTCGCTGGACAGCAGCCAGGCAGAAATACGCGGCTACAGGGTGGAACAAGAAAAACCACACAGCTGTTTGGCGTTACACCTCGTCCTCTTCAGACTGAAACGCAAGGCCAGTGTCCCAGTTCGCCGAGTACCTTTAGGGGAAAAAAAACAACTCATGACATTCTGTGCACAGCCGCGACTCTGGCTGTGACTAAACTGTGATGCCTGGCAAACTGTGACCACCCCATCAGCAACTAGTTATCTGCATCACAGAAGTCCTGACAGCCACGTCAGAGCAGCTCGGGTGAGAGCACCCACACCAACCATATTCAGGCAGGACAGCAGGGATATTTCTCCTCACAACACTGCATTTGATTGTTAAATAGACACACTGAAAGCTATTGAAGCATTTGGATTCACTCTGCTGATTGAAAGTTGTCCAGTAAACGAACATCTATCAGGCAGACATCAGCTTTAAACACATAAACAATTTTAAATGAATGCAGTTACTTAAAAGCTGTCAATCAAATTATGAATTAAAATCAGAAAATATTTTAAAATCTTTTCCTTAATTTGGTGTTCTCTGTCAGAAATGACTGGGCTTTTAAAATTTGCTTGCAAATCTCTCATTATGCTATATTACCACCAAATCTTGGATTCAATCTTTTTTGTCAACTTGCTTTCTTTTAATTAGCACAGATAACGTATTGGTCATAGACTCTATCTATCTATCTATCTATCTATCTATCTATCTATCTATCTATCTATCTTCACTCAAAAACTGAGGTGCATAAGCTCAGATCAGTGAGGTCTATGACCAATAAGTTACAAAAATAAATAGAAAACCTGTTCTAATGGAAGTAAAACCAGTTTTTTTTTTTTTTTTTTTTTTTAAAGTATATAAGTTGTTATACCCTGTGTGAGCAAAGTCAGTAGGTTTCAGTCCAATACAATAACTATTATTTTAAGGAAAAAATAAATCCTCTCTTAGGGGCAAAATGACAGGCACACAAGGGTTAAATGAGCTAGTTTTCTAAATACCAACTCGTTTCATAAATTCAAATGTAATTATTATTTGCTCATCTGAAAGTAATTGATATATTCCAGAAATCCATTATATAGCCTGTTTTGTGTGTTCTCAGAAATTTGATAACTGCCAAATAATTACTGTGCAAATAAATCCCTTGAAGATTAATACAAGAAAATGCAAAGAAAAAAATAATAATATGAAACACATAAAAAAAAAGCAATTTATAATAATTATACTGTCATTTAAAGGTTATTAAAGTTTCACTTTAATGTATTTTTGGTAACACTTTACATGTTACATGTACTTACTATTATAATAACAATAAATTATGCATACTTACATGCAAGTAACCCTAAGCCAAACCCTAATCCTAAACCTAAGCATATAGTAAGTATATGTAGTTAATTAATATTACTCAGTACTTAAATATAATTACACTCTAACAAGGATACCTTAAAATAAAGTGTAACCATATTTTTAACTGTATATTGTCTGCAGCATCACTCAAAATCAAATGTCTGTATTATCTAATGCTATTACAGTCATATGTATTAGATTATTCACAAGTAATTGGCATAAAGTGAATAATCAAAATAATTCAATAATTCAGCTTGTCATCTGATCTCAGCATGACAGAAGATTACATCTCATGTAAGTATGCATCATTTATAACAGATTTACTATTAATTTCTTTAGATGTTAAACTTTTTTTTTTTAATAAGGAAACAATTATTGCATACACCATGAACTAAAATTGACGCTTGTAAGAGAATTTTGTGTATGAACAATTTCCAAATTCTTTCCTCCTGGGTTATAGGCTAAAATGTCAGGTCTGTATGGTACCATTAAGAAACGCACCTGATGTGACTCAACAGAAACAATTAATAAAAGCTATTAAAGTAAGCAAATGACTCACTGCGTCCTGTCAAACAAACACATCAGCACTCAAATACAGCTCCCCCCCCCCCATGCAGACATTAAAATGCTGTCTAATGGACGTGGAAATGATGTTTTCTATGTCCTTTATTGTGCATTCACTAAAGCTGGCCTCATCTTGCTCCTTCTATTAATGGAGCTCCTAATCAAACATAGCATACACATATGCATTAGTTAATGGTAGCTCTTTGCTGAGACGTGAAAGTGCTGGATAAATATGAGGCTTCAACGAAGCCACAACTAATTGAAAAAGGTTGGCAAAGAAAATCTAAAACATAATGAATCAAGACAATGGCCGAAGTAATTATAGCCATGGAAGAGGATCATTACTGGAGTTCAGCTGAGGTGTTGAACTCCTACACAAAGCCAAAACACATCTCTTGATTAGCTTTACACCCTATATCAACATATGCACACAGTATAGTATAAAGAATAATTGCATATTTAAAAAAGGCTTTATATAAAATCTGATTTATAATTAAATATGTGGAACTTTATATTTTTTTTATTTACAAAATACATAATTCATTTATAATTTAATCAGGAAAGGAAAGGAAAGGAAAGGATGTGACATGTGGCCAAGTATGGTGACCCATACTTGGAATTTGTGCTCTGCATTTAATCCATCCAAGTGCACACACACAGCAGTGAGAAGTGAACACACACCCAGAGCAGTGGGCAGCCAATGCTGCGGCGCCCGAGGAGCAGTTGGGGGTCCGGTGCCTTGCTCAAGGGTCTCACCTCAGTCGTGGTATTGAGGGTGGAGAGAGCGCTGGACATTCACTCCCCCCACCTGAGACCCGAATCCGCAACCTTCGGGTTACAAGTCCGACTCTCTATCCATTAGGCCACGACTGCCCCCGATCAGAGTTGTATTGTTGCTGGCACAACAACAACAACAACAAAATAAATAAATAGTGAGGAGGTTACTAAATAAAACAAAACACCCTCGGATTTGAATCTGTGAACTTTTTTTTTTTTTTTTGTTCAGTTACATGAACTGTTCAAACAAACCGATTTACTAAAATGAATCTAAGCTTCTAAAGCTATATGTGACAGAAGAGATAGTAGAAGTTTAGTATGAACTGATTCATTAGAATATTCTAATTCTGTTTTATCTATCTGTCTTTTTATTTAAAAAAAAAAAAAAAAAAAACACACCCTTGACCCTCTATCAATTGCATATTTATTCTCTAACTGCTACTTTTTCTTTAAAAACTAACACTAGCTTTCTTTTTTCTATTCTATCTACTTGTTTTCTTAAAAAAACAACAACAAAAAAAAAAACTTGCTATGTGTACTGCGTTAGGCTAACCGAGACTTGTCATATGCTTGCATGTTGTTGCTCTTTTGTTGGTTTTGATTGCTTCTATTGTCCTCTTTTGTAAGTCGCTTTGGATAAAAGCGTCTGCTAAATAACTAAATGTAAATGTAGAATGAATCACACATACTGTAGCAGTGCTGTATGTCTTGAATGAGCTGATTCACTAAAATGACTAATACTTTCCAGTGCTGCATTTAGGTTTACACACTGTAAGTGTTTCCTTTACAACAAACATTAAAAATAAATAATTTCCATCACCGAATTCACATTTATTTATTTTTTTCCCTCAGATTAACAGATTTTTACCAATTGCAAATCCCCTTGTGAATGTTTGTGTCTTTTTCCTGATTTTAGCAAGACTTTAGGGTGATTTTTGAAGGCCTAGTTCTGTGTTTTGATGTTATTTGCTATACACTTTGTTTAAACAGTGCTATTTTGGTATTATTTATATACAGTATTTAATCATATTTTGAATTAGCTTTTATTTCAGTTTTCATTATAATGTTAACATTTTAGAAATCTTATTAGACTGTGTTTTATCGTTTTGTATATATGTTTATTAAACTTAAATTTATTTTTATTACAATTTTAGTACTTCAATTTATTTATTTTAGTTGTTTATTTTATTTCATTTTTGGGTAACACTTTACAATAATAAATAAAGCATTTACTAATCTCAGTTAATGTTGATTCCAACATTTACTAATACATTATTAAAATCAAAAGTTGTATCTATTAATGTTATTTAATGGACCTGAGATAACACAGACTAACAATGAACAGTTGTATTTTTTTATTAATGCTAACAAAAATGAATAAATACAGTAACAAATGCATTGCTTATTGTTATATAATGCATTAAATATAGCTAACAATAGGAACCTTATTGTAAAGTGTTACTCAAAAAACAAAACAAAAAAACTATAAGCTCTATAAATTCTTTGTCTATTATTTCTTCGCCACATCACATATAGATGGAAATGAAGTGCTCAGATGATAAAGATTCTGGACACGTGTTGATGTGGGTAAGTCCCCTGTGTGCCTTTTAGGTTAGTGAATTGACTGACTGACCTCTGGGTCAATAACAACTCAACAACTTAACCAAAGAATATTGACCCATGACCAAATGAAAATGTTATAGATTGCTCTTTTTTTTTTTTTTTGCTCATTCTTTTTAACTCTATCATGACTCACAGAAAAGAGCGAATGTAATCAGGTTTCACTGAGGTCTGGGTCATGTCATTCATGTTAGTTGATTTATTAGCTTATTCCAGTAATGTATAAAATGCATGTTAATATTAAGGATACGTATCTCTAACTTGTCAACAACTATAAATGTTTCACATTTACTGAAGAACTGGTTGGTGTTTCTTAGTGTGTTCTGGGTGGTTTTTGGTTATTATTATTTTATTATTATTATTTATATTATTTATACTTTGTGTTTTTGCCATTTTTATTAGTTTATTTTTATATTTATTTATTATTTTCAATTTTATTTTTATTTACTTAATCAGTTGTGGTTTTAGTAATTTAGGTAGTTTAGTGCTTTAATTATTTTCAGTTAGTTGCTGTGCAACATTTATCATTTTTACTTTTTTTTTTTTTTTTTTTTTTTTTTAAGTTTAGGTTTTTCATCTGATTTTTATATTGTATATTGTATTATCTTCAGCTTTATTTTAATTACAAAATCAGTTGTTATAGTTTTTGTTGGCTGTTGAGCATGTTCGCCAAACCTCTCTTCTGTTGTTGCGATAACGCCTGTAATCGTAGCGACAGCGACTAAAGTACATTAAAGATGGCAACTTCCATAACACCAGGAGGTCTTATCGCAACGACAAAGCGTTATTTAATTAATGAGTCCTATCTAGGTGCAAGTTCATCCGTCTTAATCTTAATTAAACTACAGCGGCTTCTAATGCTTCTGTTCCCTTCATAACTTAGTGCTAACTCAGAAACATAGTTTCTAGATATAGCTCATCCCTCTTTTAATGTAAGTCTGTGGGCTGTTTTTTACATCTTAAGTCTTAATAAGTTTTAATCATAAAATAATTTAAATAATCACCATTGCGTTGACTTTCATAGAGGAAATACCTAATCAAGACCTAGACAAGTCAATAACGTCCTATCTCGTTGTTGTGTGTTCTACTTAGCTATTTATATGCCTTTTTTTTTCTCCTCAGTTTGGTCTCCCTTGATATTTATAACATGAGCCGTAGCGTTAGATTGACCTTTCGATGGCTCTGGCAGGTTTCCAGATGCTTGTCAGCCTTGTTCTACTTTCCCTACAGATAGACTCACCACAGCCACTCTCAGCTTGTTCTCAGATGTCTAGA
This sequence comes from Tor tambroides, assembly GCA_021397915.2. Taxonomy (NCBI): domain Eukaryota; kingdom Metazoa; phylum Chordata; class Actinopteri; order Cypriniformes; family Cyprinidae; genus Tor; species Tor tambroides. Next base: position 5,790 of record JAFVLL020018679.1, on the reverse strand, counting down.
ATTCTGTCTGGCAACCGTGACCTGGTGTCTCTGGACAGCCAGAGGAGTGTGGAGATGGAGATACAGGCTGAGAGAGAGGGGAAGGTTGAGGATGCTACGTTTAGCTACTGGAAGCACAGACAGATTGGTATATACCTGCACTGTATGCTTATTTCTTATTTATTTTTGTATTTTTCGCAAAGGGGGTCAGTGCCTGGAGGGTAATGGTACTGTTAGAATGTGGACATGCACACATAGAGTTGCCTACCTAGAAAGCATTTTAAGGCATTATAGGAACACTTTAAATGCTAAAGACGTTCCAAATGGTAGGTGGTAGCATGATCATGTTGCTTTTTAAAATGATGTTTCTCAACTGGAGGTTTGCAACCTAAACAAAAGGGAACATGAATGCTAAATGCAAATTACAAAAGGCAAATTGTCAGTTTTCCTATGCAATTCATGCCTTATGGCAAATGTCACTTAAAAAAAAAAAAGATTTTATTTATTTATTGGTTTACTCTCGAAAAATTAAACTATTTTGGTGTTACGTCAGGTCTTGAATAAAAAAATATATATAAATATTATATTTGGGACAGTTGGGACAGTGATCACTCGAATTCCAGTGACATGATTACGTACAGCGTCAATGGACAACATCGTAGAACGTCATCACTGGAATTAATAAACAGCAATTTAATATAATAATATAATTTTTATATTATTTTTTATTCTCTTTAAGCACATCGTTCTGTTACATGTTCTTAGAACATTTCAGCCGAATATTAATTATAAATGATAATTAGATGTGTTTATTACCTGTCTAGTTATGTTTATGTTGAAATATACTAAAAATCAGTCTGTCTTTTCGAATCTTCTATCGCGTGTCATTATATGTGTCATTATATTTATCGCATTGACTTATGTGGTTTATGTTTCACGCTTCAGAAATGTGACGTTATTTCCGGTAAGGGAGCATAGTGAGCACCGACGCTCCCTAGTTTTTGCGGTGCATTGTGGGATTTTTCAGGGACCGAACGTTCCAGTGCACTGGAAGGATTTCGTGATTGAGACAGCCCTTACAATGGCCGACTCCCTGATCAGTGCCCTGACTACTGAACAAGGGAGCTGATTGAGACGCACCCTATATATATATATATAGTGCCTTGCAGAAGTATTCAAAACCCTTCATTTTTTTTCACGTTTTATGTTGCAGCCTTATGTTAAACCGCTTTAAATTACTTTTTTTTTTCCCCACAACAATCTACACTCCACACACCGTAATGACAAAGCAAATAACAGGTTTTTAACATCTTTGCAAATTTATTAAACATAAAAAACTTTAAAGTTTCCACTGCATAAGTATTCAAACCCTTATCTGGGACAGTTGAAATTTAGCTCAGGAGCATTCATATTGCTTGTAGATGTTCCTACACTTTGAGTGAAGTTAACCTGTGTCAAATTCAATTGAATGGGTATGATTTGAAAAGGCACACATATCTTAATAAAAGGTCTAACAGCTGAAAATGCATATCAGAGCAAAAACCAAGCCCTGAGGTCAAAAGAACTGCCTGTAGAGTTCAGAAACAGGTTTGCGTCAAGCCACACATCTGGGGAAGAGTTCAGAAAAGATTCTGCTGCATTGAAAGTTCACAGAATCATGTAGCCTTCATTATCCATAATGGAAAACGTTTGAAACAACTAGAACTCTTTCTAGAGCTGGACTCCTGGCCAAACTGAGCAACTGATGGAGAAGCGCGTTGTCTAGACTGTTGACCAAGAAGCTGATGGTCATTCTAGTTGAGCTCCATGATCATATATGCAGATGGGAGAAACCTACAGAAGGACAAACATCACTGCAACACTCCACCAATCTGGGCTTTGTCAGTGTGGCCAGACTCAATCTTCTCCTCAGAGAAGACACACAAAAACCCACTTGGAATTTGCAAAAAAAGCACTTAAAGGACCCTCAGACTCTGAGAAACAAGATTCTCTGGTCTGATGAACCTCAGTTCTAAACATAATGTTTGAAGGAAACCAGCTCTGCTCATCACCTGCAGAGTACCATCCCAAAAGTAAAGTGTGCTGGTAGCAGCCTCATGCTGTGGGGCTGTTTTTCAGCTGCAGGGACTGAGGGACACATCAGAGTAGAAGACAAGCTCAGTGCACCAAAATATTGAAAATACTGAAAATGTGCATCTGCCCCCATCCAAACCGACAGAGCTTGAGAGGTGAACAGGTGAGGTGAAGAATGGCAGATAATTGCCAAATGCTGATGAGCAAAGCTTGTCGCATCAAACAAAAAAGAGTTGAGGCTATAAAGGTGCTTCAGCTAAGTACTGAGTTAAGGGTTTGAATACTTATGCAATGTACTTATTTCAGATTTTGTATAAATTTACAAAGTTGTGACAGTTCTGTTTTTGCTTTGCCATTATGGTGTGTAGATTGATGTGGGGAAAAAAAGTAATTTAATGCAGTTTTAATGCAGTAAACCTAACAAAATGTGAAAAAAATGAAGGCACTGTGTGTGTGTGTGTGTGTATATATATATATATATATATATATATATATATATATATATATATATATACACACACACACACAGGTAACACAAATTGCTAATCAGCCAATCACATGACAGCAACTGCTGATCTACTGGGATTTTCACACACAACCATCTCTAGGGTTTACAGAGAATGGTCCAAAAAAGAGAAAATATCCAGTGAGCGGCAGTTGTGTGGACGAAAATGCCTTGTTGATGTCACAGGTCAGAGGAGAATGGGCAGACTGGTTAGAGATGATAGAAAGGCAACAGTAACTCAAATAACCACTCGTTACAACCAAGATATGCAGAATACCATCTCTGAACACACAACATGTCGAACCCTGAAGCAGATGGGCTACAGCAGCAGAAGACCACACCGGGTGCCACTCCTGTCAGCTAAGAACAGGACACGGAGGCTACAATTCGCACAGGCTCGCCAAAATTGGACAATAGAAGATTGGAAAAACGTTGCCTGGTCTGATGAGTCTCGATTTCTGCTGCGACATTCAGATGGTAGGGTCAGAATTTGGCGTAAAGAACATGAAAGCATGGATCCATCCTGCCTTGTCTCAATGGTTCAGGCTGGTGGTGTAATGGTGTGGGGGATATTTTCTTGGCACACTTTGGGCCCCTTAGTACCAATTGAGCATCGTTTAAACGCCACAGCCTACCTGAGTATTGTTGCTGACCATGTCCATCCCTTTATGACTACAGTGTACCCATCTTCTGATGGCTACTTCCAGCAGGATAATGCACCATGTCACAAAGCTCAGATCATCTCAGACTAGTTTCTTGAACATAACAATGAGTTCACTTTACTCAAATGGCCTCCACAGTCACCAGATCTCAATCCAATAGAGCACCTTTGGGATGTGGTGGAATGGGAGATTCACATCATGGATGTGAAATCTGCAGCAACTGTGTGATGCTATCATGTCAATATGGACCAAAATCTCAGAGGAATGTTTCCAACACCTTGTTGAATCTATGCCACGAAGAATTAAAGCAGTTCTGAAGGCAAAAGGGGGTCCAACCCAGTACTAGCAAGGTGTACCTAATAAAGTGGCCAGTGAGTGTACATATATATACTGTATATTATATTATTATATATACAGTCAAACCAAAATTTATTCTGAGAGCAGACACCTTCAGCATTTCTCACATTATCAGAGTTTATTCGCTATAGTTTAGAAAATGGTAAAATATGACAAGAACTCGGAGTTAAACTGTGTCAGAACAAATTCAAATTATACAATGCAAAATGACAATTTTCCTATGCAATTTATGCCATATGTCACAAATGTCACATTTATATATTGTGGTGTACTTTTAACTTAAAAAAAAAAAAAAAGAACAAAAAACTTTTTAAGCATAAAAAAAGTCTAAGGATATTTTTTGTTTACTTTCAAACAATTAAATTGTGTTGTCTTGAATATAAAATATTTTATGTATACAGTGTTTTTTGTTGTGCTAATATATTATTTATTCTTTTCAGAGAAGGCCATAATACATTACAACAGATGAAGCAAGGTAGATGTAATAAATAAAAACGACTTATTAAAGACTGACTAATTTACTGAATGTTTTACTGTCCATTTTTAAGGTCATTAGAGTATCACACCGTTAACATTTAAGCATATTAATGCCTAACTCTACTGAAATCGATTGCTATATAATAGTGATTTAAATGTGCGTATAGCATGGTCTGTCTGAGTACTCGAGTCTGATTGGCTGGAAGTTGTTCACCGTTCAATATACAGGTAGTTCAAATCGGTTTAATCACCGTTCCTTATTAATGCAGAGCACAGAGAAAAAAAAACGGAGGCTTCCATCAAGAATATTCCTTACTTATGAACTTCTGTTTGAGTTAAAGATGCTTCCTTGCTGTCTGTGCGTTCAGTCGACAGCGAGGCAGCTCACTGTGTTTTGGAGCAGAGCCACAGTCAGGTATCAGGCCTTGAGATAAGAACATCCCACAGAAGCTTGCTTCCTTTCTTGGATGTGATCATCTATGAACTACAGAAGAGTCTGTGTTTTCAGCAGAGTCGAGATCAGCAGATGAGTCATTCGCTTTGACATGCAGATACTGAGGGAAGGGAAATAATAACTGCAAAGCGTTGACAGCAAAATGCCAGGCATCACTGGAGACGTTCATCCTTCCTTATTATTCCTCATTTCCACATTTCAAATCATGATTTTTTTTTCTCTCTATTTCTTGCTCTGTAAATAATTGTCAGACAGAAATCGATCTTTCACTGAACATGCTTTAAAAATATTACTGACCAATCCTGCCTTAGCAACCATTGCAGGCTCTTTTCTAATGTCTATAGAGAATCTGTGTGTACTTTTACAGAAGTTATGCAAAAATATAGTTAAATTATAGTTGTTGTTGTTTCCAGGGCTCTTAGATTAGATATAAAGATCTTTACAGAATGAGTTCATATCTTTTTTTTCTGAGTAAGCAACAGTATCAGTAACAGGGATGTATTTCGAATATTGTGGCTATAATGCTATTGCAAGCATATTTCACAAAATAAAATCCTCCATTTTGTTGGGAGGAGTGCAGATCTTCGTCAAATCCTCCTCTGTGCTGCTCATGTCCATTCTGCAGAGGTGTATTGTCAATCTGAGAAGCCTGTTCACATTCAAACCTGTCACATTTGTCAAGTTAAATTTGAGATAAGCTGCTGAAAAAGTACACAACTGACATTCTGTGGCTCAGCAAAACAGCTGTCGGATGCTAACACCACAGTTTGGTCATTTACCCACTCAAGGGCTTCTGAGAATGATTTACTCGTTGTTGTTGTTGTTCTTTTATTTTTATTTTTTGCCTTATAGGTTTAAAAGCACATCAGTTTCTGTACTACTAGTAGTAGTAGTACTAGTCGTAATAGTAGTAAATAATAATAATAATAATAATAGCACTAGTAGTAGTAGTAGTAGTAGTAATAATAATAATAATAATAATAATAATAATAATAATAATAATAAAGCCCATTACTGCCTCACAGTGAAAAAAAGATTAATTCCAACTTTGTATAAGTGTTATGTAATATTTGTCAAAGAAAACAACAATAATAATAATTTATTATTATTATTATTATTATTATTATTATTATTATCAATCAATTATTTTTGTTGTTGTTTTCTTTGACAAATCTTACTCACATAACACTGATACAAAGTTGGAATGAATCTTTTTTTTCACTGTTAGGCAGATATGGGCTTTATTATTATTATTATTATTATTATTATTATTATTATTATTA
>JAFVLL020018678.1:0-16067 GCA_021397915.2 Tor tambroides | reverse complement strand
GCTACATTATTCATTTATCATTACAAATAAAAAACAAAAACTCACCTTCGTCGCATTCTTTGTGTTTCTCCACACGAATCCTTGTAAGATCTCCAAGCAGCTGCATGAACTCAAAATGGCGATGCCTACTTCTCTGTATTTCGCGCTCTCCGTGTATCGCCCCTCCCCCAACATATAACTTACAGACATGAGTTAAACCAACTTTACAAGCCAGACAAAACTCAGAAGTAGTCAAGACAACCTATTACTTTACGTTTAATTTTCAAGAACGTATAAACTTTAGTTCAATATCCAAAACTTAAGATGACAAATGGAGTTAAAGAGGAAAAGTAAGTTCATATAACTTAATTGGGCTATGGTGTTTTACAGTGTAGGAAAGAGGACAAATAAAAAGCTATACTTATGTCCCCTGCCGGTGTCCCTGCTCAGTGGAGTCGCACAGTAAAGTCGATGGTCTTAACACTCCTCGGTCTTCCGCGGTATACTAACCTTATTTATACTCGTCTATCAAAACTCTAATTGAATTCAGCTGGACACACTTTTCTGTTTATCACAACAAGCACATGACACCGACAAGGTACACGATACAGTACGAGACCAAATGCGATTTCAGCATCTCAACACAGTTTTTAAGTATTTAAAACCATTTTTAACATGAATGGTTCATAAGAGCATTATTTTCATAATAGTTGGTATATAGTACAGTCGTCTGTAAATATTTGTATTTCCTCAGGGGTTTTTTCATTGATTTTCTCGAAGTGACAACAAAGAGAGACCTAAAAAGCTTTAGAATGCACACAAGAAACTTTTTCTTGTCCTTGGAAACTATTCACGTGCATGGGAATTTTTGCGTGCTAACGCATTACGTTTTCTAGGTATATACAGTATATAGTATAACCTATTTCCGTTGAGTCACTGCCATCTTACTACGATGAAAATGAGAACATGGATGCATATGAATAGAGATTAATATAGAAAACAGAAAATTTGGCTTTTCTTAGGGTAATACCTCTAATATCAAGGCCTAATGTCCAATTTAATGCATCTTCAGTGGCGGTGGAGAAACAATAGCTCATTTTACACAGTAATACCAGTAAATTGCCGTAAAATTACCAGAACGATTTTACGGTAAATACAAAAATGTACTGTTCACACAGGCAATGACGTTCCGTCTTTTTACCGGTAAAACACCATTAAATTCTGTGCACAGATGCAAAATCATCATGGATGAAAAAGTTGACAGACAAAATTGATTTTGAATTTATTATAAAATGACTATTATAACAAATTTTGGTACTGAAGTAGTATAGCAAGTACAATTAAATAATGCACTAAATATTTTGAAATATTTTTAGATTTAATTTAAAAACTACATTTTTTTAAACATTGCCTTAAAAAAAAGGACACAACAAAAAGAGTGTTTTAAGTTTGATCTTCAACTGTAGAAGCTGCTAAATATATTCAGCCAACACAGACTTGATGCTGTTGTAGTTTTGTTACTCTGAATTTACTCTGCATCTCTTAATGCACAGGTCTATTTTTGGCATTGATTTGAGAGATAGTTCTGACCATGACTGGCGGAAAAATTTAGCGGATTCACTCGTGGATTTTTTTTACACTCACGTTTGTCACTCCTGAAGCAGTATATGTGGACGCTTGGTCCTATTAGACAAACAAAACTTTTCTTCAAATTGTCAATAGATTATGTAGAGAAACCGAGCAAAGGGCTCCTCTTATAGCAACTGACCAAGATTACTCACACAAAAACTCCTGATATAATCAATGACCTCGTTATAATAGATAGATCTGCGAGCATGTAGAACTCTGTAAGTTTGCGAAAACTAGCTAAATAAGTTCAGAGGGGATTCTGACTAACATACAGAAACACCTTTGACTGGCCATTGAAACCAGAGCATGCACGCAAAAACACAGGAGCGTTTAAAAGCGGTTGACTACAATTTAATTTTGACTTTCAACGGCTCTGGATTGACCCAGAGTATACGCCAGAGTATAGTATTTATCCTCTCTCCTACTACTTGCTTCACTTCTGTTTCAGTTTTTATAACCAGTTCTTACTATGTGAATTTCCCTTTGGGTTTAATAAAGTCAATCAATCAATCAATCAATCAAATCAACACATACCCCTCCACGTCATCTTTCGATGCAAACTAGGCTCACTTTCACCCTCCCAGCTCTCTGCTTTACTTTCATCTTCGCTTCCTCGCCCTAAACAGTTAGCATCTCTTGATGCTAACAGTGCTAATGGTACTTTCTACTCCACTCTTAAATCTTGTTTAGACACTGTCTGCCCCCTGTCTTCCAGGTCAGCCCGTACCACCCCTTCTGCTCCTTGGTTGTCTGATGTTCTCCACAAGCATCATTCTAGCTCAGGGCTGCAGAAAGGGTGTGGCACAAATCAAAAAATCCTTAATGTGTATCGGTCACTCCTCTCTTCCTTCTCTTCTAATGTCTCCACTGCTAAAGGGACATACTATCACAATAAAATTAACAATTCGTCTAACTCACATGCTCTTTAAAACATTTTCCTCGCTCCTTTGTCCTCCTCCTCCCCATCCTTCATCAACTCTAACAGCTGATGACTTTGCCACGTTCTTCATTAATAAAATTAAAGCCATCAGTGCACAATTTTCCACACCACAATCTGTCAAGCTCATCTTACCAGCAAACATACAGTCGTTCACATTCTCTTCACTCTCTGAGGAAGAAGTCTCTAAACTAATCCTTTCTAATCATCCTACTACTTGCCTGCTTGATCCTATTCCATCTCATTTCCTTCAAGCCATTTCTCCTGCAGTTGTACCTACACTCACTCACATCATTAACACATTTCTTCACACTGGTGTTTTTCCCTCAGCATTTAGACAGGCTCGTATAACCCCACTACTTAAGAAACCCACCCTTAACCCATCTCTTTTAGAGAACTTCAGACTGGTTTCCCTTCTTCCTTTCATTGCAAAAACACTTGAACGAGCTGTGTTCAACCAAGTCTCTACCTTTCTCACACAGAACAACCTCCCCGACAGCAAACAGTCTGGTTTCACAAGTGGACATTCAACCGAGACTGCCTTGCCTCTCAGTTGTTGAAGCCCTAAGACTGACAAGAGCGGATTCCAAATCTTCAATACTTATCTTGCTGGATCTGTCCACTGCTTTTGACATGGTTAACCACCAGATCCTCCTGTCAACCCTATTGGCAAAGGGCATCTCAGGAACCACACTCCAGTGGTTTGAGTCTTACCTATCAGATAGGTCCTTCAAGGTATCTTGGAGAGGTGAGGTGTCCAAGTCGCAACATCTAACTACTGGGGTGCCTCAGGGCTCAGTTCTTGGACCACTTCTCTTCTCTGTCTACATGGCATCATTAGGTTCTGTCATTCAGAAACATGGCTTTTCATACCACTGCTATGCTGATGACACTCAACTCTACCTCTCATTCCATCCTGATGATCCGACGATAGCTGCTCGCATCTCAGCTTGTCTAACAGACATTTCTTGCTGGATGAAGGACCATCACCTTCAACTCAAACTTGCCAAGACAGAACTGCTTGTGGTTCCAGCAAACCCATTGTTTCATCACAATTTCACCATCCAGTTAGGCACATCAACCATAACTCCTTCAAAAACAGCCAGAAACCTTGGAGTTATGATTGATTATCAGCTGACTTTCTCAGACCACATTGCTAAAACTGTCCGATCCTGCAGATTTGCTTTCTTCAACATCAAGAAGACCAGGCCCTTTTTTTTGGAACATGCTTCACAACTCCTTGTTCAAGCTCTTGTTCTGTCCAAGCTGGACTATTGCAATGCTCGCTTGGCAGGTCTTCCAGCCAGTTGTATCAAACCTTTACAATTAATCCAGAACGTGGCAGCAAGATTAATTTTTAATGAGCCAAAAAGAATGCACGTCACATCTCTGTTTATCAATTTGCACTGGCTACCAATAGATGCTTGCGTAAAATTCAAGGCATTGATGTTTGCCTACGAAACCACCACTGACTCTGCGTCCCTTTACCTAAATTCATTACTTCAGACTTATGTGTCCTCTAGAAACTTGTGTTCTGCAAGTGAACGTCACTTTATTGTGCCATCCCAAAGAGGCACAACATCACTTTCACGGACTTTTAAATTAAATGTTCCCTCCTGGTGGAATGACCTACCCAACACAATCCGAGCAGCTGAGTTCTTAGCCATCGTCAAGAATCGGCTAAAAACACATTTCTTCCATCTTTATTTGACCCTCTAACTCTAGCACTCTCTATTCTAATTCTATTCTTAAAAAAACTTGTCCCTTTTAGACTTGCACTCTGTTCATTTACTGCTTGTTTTCTTTAAAAGAAAAAAACAAACAAAAAAAAAACCTAAACACTAGCTTTTCTATTCTATCTGTTTTCTTTTTCTTTTTTATATAACTTAAAAAAAATCTTGCTACGTGTACTGCGTTAAGCTAACTGAGACTTGTTATAGCACTTGTATATCATCGCTCTTTTGTTGATTTTGATTGCTTCCATAAAAGCGTCTGCTAAATGACTAAATGTAAATGTAATTGGATATTAAAAGGTGGGGTGGTCCCTACCTCATGGAGGAAAGTAATTATTTCAGTTATACAGAAAGAAGGGAGCTACTGTTATGTCCAGAGCCATAAGGTTCTGTTGTTGTGCAAGATACGTTTTCTTTCTCTCTCTTTCCCTGTTTCTCTCTCCCCCCGCAGAACCAGTATCACCACCTGACATTGTCAATTAGAGCTCTGCTGTGATTGGGTGATGGGAGAGGAGAGAGAGTATTTAAACTACAGCTACCCTCAGACCAGTAGTTGGTGGTGGCTAGATGGTGTGCAGCGGCTGAGCTCTCGTCTTCACCTCCAGACCTGCTGTTGAAACCTTAGTTTTGGTGATTTGGTGCATCTTTACTTCAATTGTGTTGTGACCATTGAAGTGGAGCTTCTGCTTGTTAGTCTCATTGTTTACATCTATGATTGAGACTTTACAATGAGAGAAGTGTGTCAATTTGAGTAGCTCATAATAAATATTTAACTAGCTTTATTCCATGTCTTTTGTTTGGGTTTAGTAGGAAGGTGGGTGCCATGTTGTTTTGCATTGCTTCTTTTTTCCTGTTTACATTAGTTCAGGGAGTAAGTTTAATTTGCTGTATTTTGTTTTTCTTTTCTTTATAGTTAAGTTAGTCGGTCATAAAAGAGTTAGTTTCGTTATGTTTGTTGTTTTGGCCTTGCCCCCTTCTGAAATCAACACCCTTTTTGTTATTCTCCTTTTTTTATGTAAATAAAAACTTCTCTTTTTGCTGCATTTGACCATGGTTGTTTGGATTATTAGTCATTCTGGGTCTGTAGACGGGGTTCTTCTCTGCTGTTGCACAGTCACTCACCACCAACCATTTATTTCTGTTGCAGTCTTTCCCTAGACTACTTTAGGCTGTAACACTATAATACCCAATAGTATATCGACACCCTGGGTTGCCAGTTGGTGGAAGACACGGCGTATTGCAGCCATTGAAGCCAGCAAACAAACTGTATCAGTGATTGCAGATTCTAGCCGACCTAAAAAGCCTCGGCATTCATTTAAAAAGCTCTATGACCAAAGGCATATTAAAACACTGACAAATCAACTCAGCAAACTGCAGTGCAAGGCTTGTTGCCTTCCATTGTCAGTTGCACTCATTTCTGTCTCTCTTAATCTGGCAACCCAGAGAGGTGTTTATTCTGAAGAGGGAGCGGGAGAAACGACTCTCTCCAATATTTTGAACACAGTATTAATGTATTAAACCAGTGCCAATGGTCACCAGTTCACAGTACAATTTCTCAGACATTCCACGACCAGACAAATCAAAAATTCAATATTCAATTGGCAAAAACAAGTGCCATCCAATGGTAACAGATGCTGATGGGGTAACATACCCTGTGTCTGCAGGTGCATTGTGAATTGGCCTTATATGTGATGGCAGTGTTACCTTAGCTACATGTGTTCTTTTGCAAAATAAAATAATTGCAGACAGAAGATTGAAAGACAGTTTTGTTTTACTCTTGCCTTTTTGTTTTATCTTTTAATGAATTGTTATATTTGCATTTCTGGACTTCAATACATTTTTTTTTTTTTAAGTCGGTAAAATATTGCCTGTCAATGTTATTGGCTTATTTTCAGATATTTATGTTCAGTCAATATTAATGCTTCACAAACGAATTGTAGTAATAAATAAATAGTACACATTACGCAGGAAGTTAAATAAGATATGTACAAGCATTAAAATGAGTATTTTTTTATAAGTGTTACTTTAGACATTATTACAAAGTGAGTAAAATGTACTTGAATTGCATGTACTTGAAAGCATGCTGTTAGATTACTACCTAGATAACTAGATGACTACTAGATTGTTAGTTACAAACAATTACCAAGTGAAAATTGTTTCCCAGCTTTTTTCAAGTAAATGCTACTCAAAAATGTTCAATGTAGTGTGTGTGTTTTTTTTTTTAAGGTTGACCTTTAATACATATGTAATTAAATTTTAAATCGGTTTCATTAATATTTTTGTCTTTTATACGTTTTTATAAACCACTTGACTTAAAAATCTGAGAGGGTATGTGCGTTTACACAGTAACAGATATGTTTAGCTGTGGCACTGTGACCCACTGAGTAAAGGTTTTTGAAAGCATTTTACAAGAGAATAAGTATGGACACAGTTTAGTTTAAAATTTTTTAGATACCTGGCCCAGAACTCATTGCAAGCAGACTGCAGACCCTCCACACACACAACACCAGGCTTTCCCGGCATACTGAACCCAGAAAGTTTCAGCTCCTTTGCCCAATCCAGAATGCTCTTCCTCTTGATCTTATTGTAGATGTGATGGCTATAGATCCAGAGTCTAGTGAAAATCTCTTTTGACTGGATCAAAACATTTTCCTTATTGAGATCGCTGACAGGAACACTTTTTGTGATATATGCTTGTGCATTGTCATTGATCCATTGCACAGCAGAAAGAATACACACATCACCACTGCAATTTTCAGAAAGGTAGGTGTTGAGGTTGGAGTGAAGGATCATCTGCAGTGATCTAGTGAGCACTGAACATCTGAAAAGGGATATAAAAAATATTATCTGTTTAAAAAACTGAACAAAAACATCTGTAATAACTTGGATCCTAATGAAAATTCAAATAATTTATAGCACTTTATTTGATCCTATTGGAACTTTTTAGGACTAGTGTCAAATCGTCAAAGAACGTGTAGGGGTGAACTTGGATAAACTAGGGCTTGGCCCTTTTCCCCAATGCACATGGCAATGGTGACACCAGAATAGAAATATTCAAGTTTCTGCTTAGCTAAAAATACAGTCCATTAGCATTAATTGCAAACTCAAGTTATTTAAATACCTGACAGCAATATCTGGCAACACTTTTGGGTATTCAGTTGGGTAAGTGCACAGCAATGTAATGCTCACCTATCAGGAAAAGAGAGACAACAAAATTAAATGATGAGGAACACATAATGTTTTAATGTATTTTACATACTTACTGCAGGGTTCTCCACCTTCAGCTTGATGCTGAATTGGGGTCTGATGCTGGGTGGAGTATGAGCTGTGCCCTCCACATAAGCCCTGAGCTCTGCATGGGAAAGCTCATCCACTTGTAACTCTTCTTCACTCGGAAACATACTTAATAACAGCTCTATCTCTGCAAATTGTGCTGCTGCATCCTCTGAGCAAGTCATATTCTCAGCATTTGTGTCAAATCAAATCCAGTGTGCTTGTGGAATGCTAGTTCACACACTTCTGCTAAGACAACAAAAACAGAATTAGTGGATGCAATGGATGTAAGCATAATTAATAATTTTCATGTGATGTCACACCCTCATATTAAAACCCACTTGGAGAATAAAAACTTTTTTTTTTTTAACTATGTATTAATTTACTAAAACAGTGATATTAAAAGTCCACATTCAGCTTACACCTAGCAGTATGCAGATTTTACAAGTGCTCAAAACTTGCAGTTTGTTCACATATCTTTATTGTTTTTCACGAGAGGCAATTTAAATATTAGTGGCTTGAAACAGGTGGAAAATTGACAGGCCTGTGCTGCTGTTCTATTGATGTTCTGCCCTTAAGTCATGTGACTGAAAACTATGGCTGCTTCTGAAAGTTTGGACAGCTGACTTGATGCCTTGCTGCCCTATCAGGGAATGACTTTGCAGGCAGCATTTGCACATGAAGGAAACTGATTTTGGACAGGCTTCTGAACAGGGTTCTCTAGTCTCACACATTAATCGTGAGACACACACATTTCAACCAATTCACACGCTTACACGCCACACCTTGTATTTCTCGTGCTGAGAAGTAAGGGATAACTTGTCCCATACAATTATTGGATGAGGTGCAGGGACGGTTTTCCACTTCCAACTGCTTAGGTTTATTTGGAAATTAAAGTGATTTCTATATTTTACCTATTCAAAAGACTACGAAAGCGATCCCAGTCCTGCATATAAATGTAGCGTATATAGACTAAAAATGTAGCGGAATATTTGTGTCTATGGTTCGCTGCGCAATGACGTCTTTTGTGATTGGCCATAATACCTGCAGACTGCAGCCAATAAAAATGCTTCTCTATCAGTGTGTATCCTACTCCTCACAGAACAGATTGTGGGTCAGTGTACTTGGTGGCCAACGGATTTTCCTTCTGAAATTACAAAACCATAATCCGAAATCGAGCGTTCACTCGTTTTTTTGTTTTAATATTGAAAGTAGAAAAATGAGAAAACAGCTCCTTTTTCGTTTTTTTCATTTTTTTTTCCAATAAACGAAAAACAAGAATTCAGCTTAATTTTTTGTTTTTCGTTCAGGGTAGAAAAAAAATGAATAAACAGCTTGAATATTCAATTTCTACACGTGGGCGGGAATTAAACGCCCCTTTCTGCTGATTGGTCAGCCAAAGATCTTCCGCAGCTCTGCGAGGCAGAAGTCTTCTGCTGCAGGTGTACGGATTCTTGATGTGTTTATTGCAACTACATTTAATCTTTTTCTCATCAAATAACCAGACAAATGAATAGCTCTGTATGTTCCAGGGCAGAGTGTAGACAGCGCTTTCTTCAGTATAGAAATAAATTCTATGATTTGCATCTGCTGGGCATGTATGATATGACGGCTGTACATTGAGTTTTATAATGAGTTTTATACATTGAGTTTTATAATGTAGTCTTTTGTTTCTTTTAAAAAATTGATTATAATTGAGACTTCAAAATGCGCTTGTGCCGACCCGGCCTTGAACTGCATGCGCACTCGCACACAGGACCGTAACGCAAGATTTTCATAAATGTAACTTGCCATTTCGGGTTGATTCTCACCAAACCCCACAGAATACATTAAGAACGCTTGGAATATAGGCTACGCCACGAGATTAATATGATTATTTTGCGTCAGATTCCGCTTAAAATCTGCAAAAAAATGAAAGTCACCATCTCTGCCATTCTCTGCCAAGTGAGAGCAGGACATTTTGTGTGTGTGTGTGTGTGTTTGTTTCAAAAAAGGAAGGTAAAGCCTTTAGAATAACAAGGTGAGTAGTTACCCCTATAGTTCACACAGTTCCAATAAATTGCGATGGGTTAAATAAACTCAGTAAACTAAACAGCAGACAAACGCGACTACAGTCAAGCGCAGACCAGTACTGAAGTGTACAGCAAATATGCAGCCATAACTTTGTTTTTGCTGAGTTTATAATATTTATAATATTAATATTGAGTAGGCATATTAATTGATGTTCACTTGGATTTTTTCCTCAGCAGGGGAAATAATTCTGTTATTCATGGTCGTACGGTAAAAAAGTATATTTTTATTTGTGCACGTTCAAAATGACAACGAAATGTCATGCCTTTGAAAAATAAAGTGAACAGCAAAATGAAAACAGCGTCTCGGTCTCATTGAGCATCTTTCTGGCGCATGCCACAAACATTAACCAATACAGAGCAAATATCCTATTTGACACACCTACTAGAAGTCTACATTTAGATTAGTTGACGTTAAATGCATGATAAAAGTCACTTTGGAATAAATCACATCATGTATCAAAAACGTGACTTTACAGTATACGATAGGCCAGTGGTTCTCAACCTTTTTTACTCCGAGGACCCCTCCTCTCCGAATCAATACCGCAAGCCCCCCCATCACCCCCCCAACCTTTTCTATTCACAAAAACCTTTGCATTCTCGTGTTATTATTTTTCAACTCCATTTAATTATTTTTAAACAAAACAAATTCAAGATAGATTTAAATTTTCAGTGTTCTTTTTTGCATACTTTGCAAAAATGTCACTGCAGGCATTCATTACAACTTAAAAGTACCTAAAGCTCAATTATAAAGTAACTTTAACAAATAAGCACAAGTCAACCTGCCATACCAAACAAGACCACAGGGAAGTGCCAAAGGACTGCATATAAACTACTATACGGCCCTATTCAGAATCACTAAACACACCAAAATACAAATAAAAAATGGAAACATTCTGCATGTGTGGACTCAGCGATCTGAAGGCGGCTCGACGTTATTAGTGAACAGTGATTAAAAAGTTGTCAGAACAAGCAGTTGTGTCTGTGTTTGGAGCGTCTGATGCCTATATGTACATAAACACCACTGATCCTCACAAATTTCTCCAAAACACGCCTCTTTGGTGAGCATCCGTTATAAAACACTCGCTGTACATTAATTTTGACAACTGCATCAATATACTGAACTGTGTTCAAGTAGAAACATGATGTTTTACTGATCAGTGCGCCGAGAGCGCACACAACGTTACACGGTTCGGTTGCGCATCAAAAATAACGGATAAAAGCACGCCTAATGTACGACTCTTGTATGTCACTGTAATCGTCTTTACCTTGATTACAGATGTCAAAACCTTACTAGCGCAACATCGGGTTGATTTATCCAGCTGAGAGCTTTAGTTTGCGTATCATATGCTCATGCAGCGGTCGGGTGTTTTGAGCCGCCGTTCAGTCTGTAGGCTATTTCTCACAGCGCGATGAGAAACAGTTTGAGCTGCTCCGAAACAAAATATCAACTCAGAACACGCACATGGTGGTGCTGTTATTTTTTTGTTTTAAAATTTAACATATCAATCATAAAATTAGTGAATTGGATATAGCCTACTTTGATTTAAAATTATTTCGCCCCCCCCCCCCGGCCGGAGGATTGCGGAGCCTCCCTAGTGGGGCGCGCCCCCCCGGTTGAGAACCACTGGCGTAGGCTAATAGCAATCTTTTTTCGCAGACCCACTGGCACTTTGAGAACCGCTGGTCTACACAGAAGAAAGCGTTGTCTAAACTCTGCCCCGGAATGGATTGTGTCGAGCTATTCATTAATCTGGTTGTTTGATGGGAAAAAGATGAAATGTAGTTGCACTAAACACGTAAAGAATCCGTACACCTGCAGCAGTTTAGGACTATTATTCTGCCTCACGAAACTGCGGAAGAACTGATGACGGCACGGTTTGATCTTCGGCTGACCAATCATCAGAGAGGGGCGTTTAATTCCCTGGAATATTCAAGCTGTTTACACATTTTTCTACCCCTGAACGAAAAAACAAAAATTAAGCTGAATTCTTGTTTTTCGTTTCTTGGAAAAAAAGAAAAAAAAAGAAAAAGGAGCTGTTTTCTAATTTTTCTACCTTAAATATTAAATGAAAAAATGAGTGAACGCTCCATTCCCGATTTTGGTTTTCTAATTTCAAAAGGAAAATCCGTTGGCCGCCAAGTACACAGACCACTGTAAAAGCAGACTGCAGTTTTTCTCATTCATTATAACAAACAAAGTGTAGAGACAATTTAAATAACAGATTCAGTGTGCAGTGTAGAGATAATCATTAATTAAAATGGAAGTTTGTGAGATCGCAATGAACTAAGATGAGTGAGAGATTTTTAATTATTATAAAGGGTGTTCGCAAATGTGAAACTGAATTTATACAACAGTTTTATACATTTTTGATTTTATACAAAAGTTAATATGAAGTGACTTACATTTTAGGAACACTGTATGATCGTGCTCTATTTCGTCAATGAAAATGGATCCAAACAAAGTCACAGCTGAGCTGCTGCGCATCTCCAAGCAAACACGGCGCTGTTTCGTTTATGAATGAATCTGCATTTTTGAACAAATCTAGTGAGTCAATCATTCAATGACTCATTCATAAAGAGAGTCACTTGCTTCGTTCCTAAATGAATCAGCTGTTTGTACAAATCCATTGAATGAATGATTCAGTGACAAAGACAGTGACTTGCTGCCGCCTACTGGTGGTTTCAGTTTCAGTTTTAAAGTGTAAATTGAGTCATTTAAATAGTTTAATATTTCTATATTCAAAACTTTATATTTAAAACATTAATATCATAACATTGTTATTATGAGTCTTGACAAAAAAAATCTGTAAATATTCCTTAATGCCACATAATGTGCTCTTGCAAAGATGAATTGCTGATGCTGATTTCATTTGACTGTATGGAAGAAAAATAATGCCATATGTCTTAACCTGTTAACCTGCATCCCCCATTTTGGGCCTCACAGCTGAAAATGACCTACCTAAATTAAAATGGTAACATGTCCTGACAATAATGTGCTACACACACAATTGAGGTATCTTTGGAAAGAAGACACTCTAGGCTTTACTATCCATCATCCAGAGTTGATAATGCTCAAAAAAATAAAAAGTTATAGACACTGAAGTGCCTTGAAAATGTTTTACGACACTGAATGTTTTTTTTATTTCATAAACAAATACATGAAATAAGTCCTGGAGCAATCCAGAAAAGTAATGGGTTGAAAGTCACATGTCTAATGAGTTTATATTTCAAATTTGAAGACGATCCCATGAAAAATGAGATTCCTGCAATCATTTTTCTGAGAATATTTCTAGTCCCCCCACCCCCCCGTTTGATGAAAATTACCACCAAATGTATTGAAGAATTCCACAAACTATTTGTCATTATACATAGTTTTTCAATTATAAAATAATAGACAGAATTTTAGTGATTTATTTGAGCACTAAAAATACAATAAGAATAATTTGAGTAATAAAAAAGAAAAAAAAAAGAAAAAAAATAAGAATTTGCTTTGTGTATAGTAGCCTACATACTCAATACTCTAACTGCCTGAGATAAACTGATATTGCCAGACATTCACACTGATTGCAGTCAGTAATCACACGCTGATGTCCGTCGATAGAGATGATAATAACACACATCATCAATAATAGCCGGTCATTGACAGCCGTCATAAAGTCGGTAATTACACGCTGATGTGCGTTTATAGAGATGTAAATCATGCATATACAGTCACGTTCTACACAAGACACACACACAGTAAATGTTGAAAAAAAGAAAGAAAAAGAGTTATTTGCACAAAAAGGCGATCGCTAAGTTGCGCCCCCATCAGATGACAGGTGCGTCACAGCGTGCGTCACGCGCTGTCACGAGAGAGCGCCAAATTCAAATAAACAATATTCCGCGGATCTGTGACCTTTTTTTTTTTTGGATGGTTTCATTCTGTTTGTAAAACTGTATGCTACAAAACCGTGTTGTTTTTTTTACCACAAAGACGCTGTTTTTGAGCGTAATTTATTCCATAACGGACACAAACAATAACTCTCCCGAAGAAAAGAAACGTAAACAAAGGAATATCATCCAAATTACAACGTTATTGTTTCGTTGGACTAAAAGTGCTGGAAGAGATGTTGTTCTGTGGACCCTTACCTCTCTAACTAAACCGGTATTTCAGCAGTGGACACGTTTGTGACTCGTTATTACAATGATAACGGTACGTACTGCTTTTTTATTCTGCATGTTTTGATGTGTACTGCTTACACAATGTAACAAATACATTCCTTATAAGCTTTCAATCGAAAAACAGCGATCTATCATCGATGCTTGAGGCTTAGACCTTCAGAATGATATATAGTTTGTCAAGATTAACTTTGTTTTGGAATAGAATAAATGAAATGGGACAATGACATGTGCAAACAAAGAGCGTTCGGTGCGAGATCGTCCTGGTGCGGGTTAACAGGTTAACTGAAAACAATGCATTGCATTTGTTACGGAGTTAACGAGACGTGAGGCGAGCGGATCCATAAACAAGCTTTATTTATAAGATGTGGTCAAGAGAGGTAATCCGAAAATGTGAGCAAATAGTCCAGGCAAGGTACAAACAGAGTCCAAAGGACAAGATGAGAGATAAATCCAAGACAGGCAGTAGATCAGTAAACCGGGAACAGGGCAACACAACTTGAATAGACTCAGAACTACAACAGGCTCCGTAGAGTAGCTGTCACTAGGTGAGCGACAAAAGCTAAACAATACTCAGCGACTTGAGCAGGATCTGATTGGGTGTTATATAGTGCGTGATTGGTTTCAGGTGAATGTGTGATTAGTGAAATGGCTGCTGGGAAATGTAGTCCGGGGTAATGTGAAACAGTCTGTGCAGTGTGAGAGTCAATATGATGGAAGGGCGACATCTGGTGGTAATCGGACAGGAAGCCATGGACCGGATTCATGACACATTAACAGTGCTTGCATTTTAATGCCTTGAATTTCCAGGGCTTGCATTTTTAGGTCCTGAAATTTAACAGTTGTTAATTTAAGCTGTGAATATTTAAATTCAAAATATTTCACACACATTTTCATAATGAAAAATTCAATAATTCATATTCACCTTCCGGAATACACTTCGAAAATATTCAATCTGTTTAAAAATACAATGTATAATATTCGTCATTTTATTTCACTTTCCAAATTCACTTCCACAAATTCAGTGGTTAAAATTCAGCAGAAAATTTGATAAAAAAATAAAAATAAAAATTCATCCCATCCAGGTAACATCTGGGAACCGCATGAATAGCAGTAGAGCACCGATGCATGATCTCCAGCCACTCACCAGCAGGTGGTGCAAGCGGCTGTTGATGAAGGCCATATGTGGATCAAGTCATTCATTCACAAAAACATTACATTTGAGGAAGACATATAGCCTATTGCGGTTGCTTAGTTTCTGTAACTTTGTATCATGGCTTGTGTAGCCATGCTTCAGCAAGGCAAAATAAGGGACACCCATTCACCCATTCACAAATTTATCATTTTTGGGTTAACTATCCCTTTAAGTCAGACAGTCCACCGTCATCAACTGAAATGGTTCTCTGCAAACCACCCGTTCGTCATTAGTTACTCGACAGACCCACTGATAACTTTCCCTTTCGGCCCTATATCTGCAGAGCCTTGTGTTCAAAGGGCGGACGTGCGTGGACACGCATGCTGCACTCGAGTGAAAGGGCTTTAATGGCGCGCGTTCTGGAGACTCCGTCGCTATGGAAACAAAGACGCAGAAATGCAATCACGTGCAAGTGAGCTTCTCTAATAAAGCAATAAGCCCCAAGAAGCCGTGGTTTACAGTGAATTTATAACAGCTAAGGGGTGTTGTTAGGCTGTTATAAATTCACTGTTAACCACAGCTTCACGGGGCTTATTGCTTTTATAAAATGGTTATTCCATGTAGTAAGGTTTCACAAAATAAAACAGCAAATAAAGTGTACTGATATTAATAAAAACAGTATTCTTCCACCAAACAATGTAGTTCCTCAGAAACAGTTGTGGTTGCAACCAAAGTCCCTTTGTTGACTTTGAGTGTTGAGTTGCCCTCTATGGAGGGTCAGAGAGATCTCGGAAGATGAACAAAGGTCTTACAGGTTTGGAACGACATGAGGGTGAGTAATTAATGACAGAATTTTCATCTTTGGGTGAACTATCCTTTTAATGACAGTCGGCAGCATGTTTAGTACTGTCCCTTTAAGACCGGCATGCATCTAATATGCAGGCACATCTGTTTTTCTCTCAACTATTTACTTTCATTTTAGACATAACCAACTATATGTAAACCTTGTGTGTTTTGACAGTATTAGCACAAAAGATAAGTCCAGTAATAATTAAGGCTGTAGAACCTTAGTGAACAGACACAAATATAATTGCAGGACAACACATTCCTTAGCAGAATCTAAGGAGCCTTCTCTCGGCCACGCTGTGGTC
>JAFVLL020018677.1:0-38959 GCA_021397915.2 Tor tambroides | reverse complement strand
GTTCGAAGATCGCAGATTGCGCTGCACACATACATGAACTTCTTGTCAACACCTCCCCGCGATTTTTATTAATAAAATAGCCTAGATACTAGATCGCTACATTATATTCCTCTGCAACCATGGTAAAATGGCTGTTTTTTAAGTAACTGTTTGTAGAGAGAGACGCGCAGACGCAGGTAACAACTGTCATCTCTCTCTCTCTCTCTCTCTCTCTCTCTCTCGATCGATAATTAATTGAAATACATGCTATAATTCATTCAAATAAATGTGATGATTGTGATCTTACCGCACTATTTCATCTCTGTGTCTGATTTGAAGCGGCAGAATGCTGAGCTAACGAGCCTTAACTGACGAAAATAACCGTCATTTTTATCGTTCCGGTCAAATATTGTAGCGCAAATATTATTAACATCTTTAATATGTGAATGCTGGCAAATAACCATGGCATAAACGGGATAATCAATGGCTAGCTGTGCATGAAACGATTTGAATGCACTCCGCGGAGGCAACCACCCTCTGCCGCCTCCACGTCATGCATTCAAATCGTTTAATGCACAGCTAGCCTTTGATTATCCCTTACTAATTACACATATAAAATGTTTAGCGTAGCCTAACTATGGACAAAATCAGCAGTGATTAGCCTATTTATTTTATTTATTGCATGGTTAAAAAAAGTTGTTTTCTCGTGATCACGACTTAATTTTCTCGTGATCATGACATAACAAAAGTTATTTTCTCGTGATCTCGACTTTACAAAAGTTGTTTTCTCGTGATCACTACTTTATTTTTGTCGTGATCTCGACATAAAATTAAGTTCGACGAGAAAATTAAGTCGTGATAACGAGAAAACAACTGGTTGTGTCGAGACCACGAGAAAATTAAGTCGTGATCACGAGAAAACAAGAAAGAAAAAAATTATAATAATGTATGGACGCTTAGAACTTCCGTAAAATAATGTCACAATGCAAAAAAAGCTCAATAGACTATAAAATAGACTTCAATGTTTATTTTATTTTAATTTTTATTGTATTATTTTAACTTGTCTCAGATTTTTCTCCTACAATTCTCCTAAAAGAAAAAAC
This sequence comes from Tor tambroides, assembly GCA_021397915.2. Classification (NCBI taxonomy): domain Eukaryota; kingdom Metazoa; phylum Chordata; class Actinopteri; order Cypriniformes; family Cyprinidae; genus Tor; species Tor tambroides. The sequence continues at coordinate 37,877 of JAFVLL020018677.1, read as the reverse complement.
TGTAAACAGCAGGCTATATCTTAGAAAAAAAGTTTGGAATGCTTGATTTTAGAGAAATATTAGAGTTCAAATTTAAATCTCAAATTTAAAACTTAATTTGTATTGATAAAGATGTTGAGATCTTCTGAAAGTAGTGAAGATGTATATGAGATCACTCTGGTCTTTTTTCTCAAAGGACATATCTGAGAAGCAGAAATGTCTTCAATTGTGCATTATTTAATCTCCTTGCTGTTTAAGAAAAACAAATGAGATATTGTAGGGATATCATTTGTTACTTATACAGGTTGCAGCTGCAGTGCAGCAGCTTCATGTGCAGTTTATGTTCTGTGCAACTGTGTTGCATTTGGAAGCTATTAGCAAACATAGAGCACTGCCTGCAGTGCTTTGCCTTATGGGCTCCTGTGAGTGTCTAAGGTTTGTCTGCTTCACAGGAGGGGAATATTCCTCATGTGTGTATTGATTGGGCTGATGAGCTCGCTCTCTACTACTCCAGACACTTATTTGCTCCCATGTGTTTTGCCACTTTAATTAAACTCTTGATTTAATGCTCTCACTCCATTGCTCTCTTCACTTACAGTACAGTACATTTGGAGAGGGATGTGTGTGGATGTGCTTGTGTGTCTAATAGAGAAGCAAAACCGGCTATGGAAAATCCAGATATTCTACCAAAAAAACCCTGAACTATCATCAGATGACAATAAATAGTTGTTGTTATTGTTGCATTCTTTATACTCCTTAATATCCCGCAGTATGTCTTATAATTTGACTTTATATTTCACAATTATGACTTTGTTTTTAACAATTGAGACTTTATATTTCACATACCGACCTTATTTCTCAGAGTTGCAACTTTTTTTCTTGTAATTGCAAATTTATATCTCCCAGTTCAATTAATTTATCTCAAAATTACCTTTTTTATTACAATTTTTTTTAACTCTTAGGCAGAAACAGACTTGCATAGAAACCAAATCTTATAGAGCCCTAGGATAGAAACTCAATTAGATCAAACCAAACAGAAAAGTACTTAAAACATAGATTTAAATTACAGCAAATGGAGCAAATTAGAAATTTATCGGTTCTTAAATTGAGAATAAAAAAGTGGGAGAATACATGAAAATCATATAAAAAACAGCATATCATATTCAAAGTTTAACATGAATACTTATTCATATATATATGTGTAAGTGCAAATTTGAACTATCCTTTGAGGCAAAATACATCATAAAAAATAATTTGCAAATCATGCTTTGTGTGATGCATTTAAGTCTCAATCTGTGGTTCCCTCCACCCTCTCTCCAAAATAACTAGTTCAATCTTCTGCTCAGCTGCACGTTCTGAAACTGAACAGATGAGAGAAGTTCACAAGGTCAGAGAGTCATGTTGTCAGAAATGAAAATCTGTGCACTAGAATAGAAAAGAAAGGGAGAAGAAGGAGGCCGGAAGCAGTGTAGAGGCACAATGCATAACCAAATTCTGTTCTGAGGAGTGTAACAGAGCACTCATATTGAAAGAACAGACCAGTCAAGTTATTGCACATGTCAGAAACAAGACAGTTGATACTTTGTAATACAAGTTTTTTTGTGGGATTAGAAAATGAAACTTGATTTAAAGTGGGGTCACTCAATAATGTGTCACAAGGCAATTTATCTGCGCATGTCCATCGGGTCCCATCCCTATGAAGATAAATTAATGCCTAAAATATCTGCATACGCAGGGTAAGATTTGTGAAAGTGTACATAAGACTGTAAGCGTAAATTAAATTTACATGCGTAAAAGAAGCTTTGTAAACGTGTAAATCGCGTTTCAAGTGCAAGAAAAAATGATTTGCAGCATTTTGCTGTTACTCGTAAGTGTAATTCATGTATTGTGAAACTGCAGCTTCATGCTAAAGCAAAATAAATATGATCTGCATTCCTCTGACTTCCATTTTTCCGCGCTTACACTTTTGGCACGGTTTTTTCGCCAAAATACAGTCAAAAGCACTGCAAGCCTGTGATCAGTGATTTGCAAGCGAAAGCAACAGTTTAAAGAACTGCAAAACGGATTGATCGCGTAGAACAAATCTGTATGTGTAAAAAAACAGAATGTCAAATGTCTAAATGACTTGTTGTGTATGTAGGGCAAAAAGTTCCCGAAATAATCCAATCTGTACAGCTCCGTCTTTCTTTTATCTGCGCTTGCAGTTTTGGCACGATTCTCTCACTAACTGAGTTTTGCAAGCGTGAGGGGGAGTGCGGGTCCACCTTCTTTTTCTAGCCAATCAAATGAGGCTCTCGCTGACTCTCCATTTACTCTTATCTGATTGGTTCAAGTAAACACATCATACGCCAAGACATTTATCTTCATTTAGTTCGGGAACGTTCTCGATACTTTTAACGTACACATACAGTAAAAATAAATAAATAAATAAATACCAACTTAATTAAAACATTATATTTTATAAGTTGTGTACCATTAGACTGTGTGTTCATACTGAATTTCCCTAATACATGCATAATTTAACCTGTCTACTGATCAGGGATGGTTAAATTTTTTAACAGAAATTTGGTTCAATAATAATTTGAACCAACAGAACCAACAGTGATATTTTTTTCTTTAACATGCTGTAATTTAAGGGGACTTTACAAAATATTACTAAAATATTTATCTCTAACTTATTCACTATTTATCATCTGTAATACCATCGTGTAACCACTAGATGACTGTTTAGCTCTCTATATATAAACACATAAACATGGCTGTGTGGAGGGGAATTAGGATATAGACATGATTTAAGATACATATTTATCAAAGTTTTTGCATTAGTCAAATCTGGACACAAGGAAAGCATTTCGTTACTCATTCTTGCTTCATATAATAGCTTGATTGGTCACATGAAAGTAATCAGAATCAATACTGAAATTTCAAAATATACAGTTGAGTGTTATAAACCATAAACAGAGACATGGTTTGAAAAATTGAGCTTTATTGGCATAGCAAAAAAAAAAAGTTTTTACGAGTAGCACTCTGATACCATAGTGTTGAGCATTGTCATATAACATCATTTTAATTATAAAGTTTAACATCAGTGGTGTAAGCAGATTATGAAATTTTAATGTAAAACAAAACCAAACCAAATAATGTTAACACCAGCTCGTAATTCATTATGAACACATGGGAGTCTAGCCTAAAGGAGCACGACTTATAAAATATCATGTTTGTTTTATTTATTTAATTAATTATTTTTACTGTATGTGTACCTTAAAAGTATCGAGAACGTCCCTGAACTAAATGAAGATAAATGTCTTGGCGTATGATGTGTTTACTTGAACCAATCAGATAAGAGTAAATGGAGAGTCAGCGAGAGCCTAATTTGGTTGGCTACAAAAAGAAGGTGGACCCGCCCTCCCCCTCACGCTTGCAAAATTCAGTTAGTGAGAGAATCGTGCCAAAACTGCAAGCGCAGATAAAAGAAAGACGGAGCTGTACAGATTGGATTATTTCGGGAACTTTTTGCCCTACATACACAACAAGTCATTTAGACATTTGACATTCTGTTTTTTTACACATACAGATTTGTTCTACGCGATCAATCCGTTTTGCAGTTCTTTAAACTCTTGTTTTCGCTTGAAAATCACTGATCACAGGCTTGCAGTGCTTTTGACTGTATTTTGGCGAAAAAAACCGTGCCAAAAGTGTAAGCGTGGAAAAATGGAAGTCAAAGGAATGCAGATCATATTTATTTTGCTTTAGCATGAAGCTGCAGTTTCACAATACATGAATTACACTTACGAGTAACAGCAAAATGCTGCAAATAATTTTTTCTTGCGCTTGAAACGTGATTTACACGTTTACAAAGCTTCACTTACGCATGCAAATTTAATTTACGCTTACAGTCTTATGTACACATTCACAAATCTTACCCTGCGTATGCAAATATTTTAGGCATTAATTTATCTTCATACATACCTGCTTTACATAATGTTGCAGAAGTGGTATTGATCCACTGCACAATTTACACTGAATAGAGCCAGAATTCCTATCCAAAGCTAAAAGCATTGATAAATGCAGGTAAAATTATGATTGCGGAAACAGCAGAATGCACAATACAAGATATACTGCCGCATGCACTCTATATTTTTCTTCAACATCCATTAGTTCTCCATGTATTTCTCTCAGTGTACTGATTTATTGTGTAAGATTGCTATCTCTTTAAAATAGAAATCAATCACTTGAGAAGACGCGTGAGCAAATAGTCTCAATGTTTGCTTCCATATAGATCAAACATGAGCAGCATTGACTTGGAGATTGTGAAGGTCTGCTGTGCAATTGGTGCGCAAAATGTTGGTGTGATTGGAATTTCATACAACAGACAGTAGATCAACACTAATCTCTTGATCAAATGTATGTGTTTTTCCTTAATATTCCAGCTGAAGAGGAAATCTAGTAACGATAACATCCAGATTGGGACTGTGAGCTGAGTCCTAATAAGATCACAATGCAGTCGGAAGATTTTCTTTATTTTAGACGCAAGCATTTAAATATCACGCATTTCTTTTACACTTCGCGCCTACCATGCATACTAAAACTTGCAAAGAATCAGCTGAAAATCAGTTTTTTAAAATTATTGTCACGTCAAGTCACCTCACACCTAGATATCAGAGTCAGTGCACACCCTCCGCCTGTCGCACATCCAGTAATATCTCGCTTTCCAGAAATCCGAGGGTTCCCCGCTGCGTTAGACTCATCATCACTTATTATCACTCTCTCAATAGAAACCGTTGCTATGGAAGCTAGTGACTCAGAACTCATAGGAATATTAGGGAATTATATTCTAGCAGCTGAGACTGTCATGCCTAAGTATGGATACTGGTGCATAGTGAGATCTTGCTTATAGAACCCACACAAAAATGAGGAATTTTCAATTCAAAGGTGCTCAATCATGGTGAGAACTTGAGCAATGAATAAGGAAATAAGAGCCTGAGATCATAATTCAGTCTACATTGCACCAGCTAACCAGTTCTATGCACAAGTGACTGAAGGCTTACTTTTACACACAAAAATGTATCCCTTTTTGGATATTGAAACATGACAAATTCTGTGTCCTTCGAAACAGCTAAAGCCTAGTCAACATAAAAGGCTTTAGAGGAATGTGAGATGAACCCAAGGACTCGTGGGATGGTTAGTTATATCTGATGATGCTAAATTACCACAGTGACCCCTAGTGTTTTGTTTTAAAGCTTCATCAGCTGGAACAAGGTCAAAAACATTCTCTGAAGAGAACTAATTTTTCTTTCTTTAATTCACAGGCGCTCAAAGCCGGCAGAGCAGAAAGAGAACTGTGAGCACCCATTCACGACTGACAGTACACTCAGCTCTGATGCAGGAGTAAGAGACAGCGACAAGAGACTAGCAGAGTATCCAGCCATGCTTTTTATATGGGTCAGCTGACACAGACAAGCAGGCCCATGTCGGTAAGGTCAGGAAGTCGACACAATCTGGCTCAGCAGTGGATACACATACAGATATATCACAGTCACATCGAATCAAAGAGATATTGACGTACGAAACTAGTCTGGAGGCCATGTGAAGCTTGAAATGCAGTAAAGACTGTGTGGAGCTTTGCTGAACGGGCTCCTCAGTCACCAGCATCAATGGACAACAGTTTGCACACCATGAACTAACCTCGCTATTTTTGACGGATACGATTTAATCATTTTTTTACTTTGATAAACAGACAGCACCATGGTTCTGCCACCACCTGACAAGCGGCATGTGTGTTTAACCACCATTGTGATCATGACCAGCATGGCCTTCATGGATGCCTACCTTGTGGAGCAGAACCAAGGCCCACGCAAAATCGGGGTCTGCATTATCGTCTTGGTTGGAGATATTTGCTTTCTTATAGTCTTGCGTTACGTGGCGGTGTGGGTTGGTGCTGAGGTGAGGACTGCGAAGCGTGGCTATGCCATGATCCTCTGGTTCCTCTACATCTTCGTTCTGGAGATCAAGCTCTACTTTGTCTTCCAGAACTACAAAGCTGACCGTAAAAGTCTGGAGACAGTAGCTCGGAAGGCATTGACTTTGTTGCTATCGGTTTGCGTACCTGGACTCTACCTCATCCTGGTTGCACTCGACAGCATGGAGTATGTAAGAACCTTCCGCAAGAAGGAGGACATGCGGGGTCGACTCTTTTGGGTGGCACTTGACCTTCTCGATGTCCTTGACATCCAGGCTAACCTTTGGGAGCCACAAAGGACAGGTCTGCCCATCTGGGCTGAGGGTCTGATGTTCTTCTACTGCTACATCCTGTTGCTCATCCTGCCTTGCGTTTCTCTAAGCGAGATCAGTGTGCAGGGCGAGCATGTGTCGCCTCAGAAGATGATGCTCTACCCGGTCCTCAGCTTGGTGACCATTAATATTGTCACCATCCTCATTCGAGGCGTCAACATGGTACTGTTCCAAGATAGCAGAGTCTCCACCATCTTCATCGGGAAGAACGTTGTTGCCATTGCCACTAAAGCCTGCACCTTCCTGGAGTACCGGCGACAAGTTAAAGAGTTCCCCCCGCAAGATCCAGCTGGGATTGCAATGGAGATACAGCAGAACTCTTTGCCACACAATCAAACTTTACCAAACGCCACAACCACCCTCCCAGAAGAGCCCTCACCAGCCCGTGAGGTCATCGACACGTGACCAGAGCTGATAAAAACGTAAAGACTTTAGTATAAAGGGGGAAAGAAGACAACCTTATTGAGTTCAGACCAGGACACATTGAAGTATCCTTCTAGTCCTACTGAGCAAGGAGTTCAGCCCTAAGATTGCTATTTTGAAGAATTTTTAAAGTCCTACTCATCTAAGCTGAGTGTTCAAAGGCCATTGATGCTCAGATGCACAAATGGTGGCTCACAAAATCTTGATTTTAACCAGATTTTGTAATTTCAAGCAGCTGTTTTGTGATGTTAGATATGGGATGTTTTTTAAAGAGATTTGTGTTATGGTGGCCCACCTTGCTCTCCACATGGAATCCGCACAGGTTTCTGTAGAATCTGAATGCTTGTCGTTTTCCAAGTTCAAAGATGCCTTGCCTCTTGTGTGTTAATTTATGAAATATTTTGGCTAGTTTGAATATGCTTTCAGCTATAAATGAGAGTCCAGTACTCTCAGATCACCATGTTTAAATGCATTTCATTCAATTCTGAAGATGTTCTCCCAAATAATAAGTGCATAAAATGTGAGGAAATCCCATCTAGGCTTGCTGATGAGCAAAAAATGAGAAAAGAAGCGTACCAAGTTCAGTCCACTCCTCCTACCATAATCTGTAAACAGATCCGAGGCAAGAAGTGAACTTCAAATTATGTTTTGAAGATTTATGTAATTTGAAGATGAAAATGATTTGATATGAGCATGTTTTGAAGTGAAACAACTCTCACAGGATTCTTTTCCTGGGGATTAAAATGGGAAATAGAAACTTTTAATATGCCAAAATTAATTTTCAGTCTTTATGAGTTTTGTACGTGTGTATAGAGAGAATGGAAGACAGAATGAAAGTGAGTTCATTAAAAAACATGATATTGGATGGTAATACATGAATTAATATACAATCCAGTTGTATTATTATTATGATTATTATTAGTATCTTGTTTCTTTTCTTTTAGCTGTGACATTTTAAATGTTGCAAAATGTAATAAAACCTCCATAATCTTGAAACCGTGGTGTTCTGGACATTGAAGGCTGAAATATGCCTTTTAAAACAGCAAATGCAGATGCAGCTAACATTGAACGTCATGGTAATCAAAGCCATTTAACTGATAAACAGAAAACACACAGCATTCACTCCCACACCCAGACAACAGTTGTGCCAGAACCGCTGAGAAACGGCAGGACCGGGTGATTCTACATGAGCTTTGAGACGCAGTTCCGCTTGGTGAGAATGGGGTGCAGAAAGCAATTTGGCTACTGCTGATTGGCTCTGGCTGCCATGTAGGCCAGCTGTAGGGAGTGATAAATTACAGTTCCTGTGATCCTCAGCCCTCTCATCCATCTCACCGTTATAGAGTTTCTATAGGCTTCCTCACCACGAGGCCTGAGCAGCAGGAGGATTTCCTATACCACAATTCTCAGTCCTAACAGAGATGCCAGTACGTTCCATAAGAGCCATAAATTGTTCCTCTGCACTTCTGAACTGACACGTAGACCCTTTTGACACCTGGAGATAAATGTTGAACTGTGTGAGTCAATCACCTTCTGCTGAAATGTATTATCCCCAACAAACAGCCTATAAATTACTTCTTGGAGGCTGAATACATAACCATCCACGGAGGATTCATGAGAAGAGTTTTTAACAACTCCTCCTGGCGTTACTTGTGAGACTTGACCTTTGTAAAGCCATTTTGAAAGGTAAAAGAAATAAACATTGAAAAAATCCAACAAATGACCTGAAGCAGCGATTCAGCTGTCGCAGTCTCTGCCGTCAGAGATTTCCTCATACTTCAAGCCTCTCCAATCAGTTGATTAATCGCCTGCTAGCTCGGGGCTAATGAGGTCATGAGGGTGTATTTAACCATGGCCCTATTTAATTTTCTGCTGTCAGAACATTAAAAATTCCATTTTAAGCACATCATAATTCGGCTTGGCGATAAATTACTAATATCATCATGGGAGGTCCTATCTCCTCTGACACACAGCTCCATTTACCAGCTTGGTTCACTTCATGGTACCTTTGCAGCATCTCAAAAAATCTATTCATCCAGATAATGTAATCTACTGCTATCAAACATGTAGGCAACCTGTTACCGATGTGTTTTCTAACCTGTTTTAAATAATACTAAAACTTGTAGACACCTTGAAAATTCATATAAGCAATATATGGCATATTTCTCTGTAACTATAACTATGCATCATTAGGTGATCTCTGTAAGGCTTCAGAAGGGGACTAAAATGGTAAAAAAAAAAAAGAAAAAAGAAAATGTGTTATAATAATTTAATATCTTGTCATCATTAGAAAGCTTTACGTTTAAATATGTATGGTTTCATCAGATATCTCATGTGCATCAGCAAACAGCGAAACAATGAAATCAAAATGTTGAACAAAACAGCATTTGAGACATCAGACTCTCACTCGGTGAATCATATATAGCTGTTACTCAGAAATTTCACAGTAATGTATGAATAAACTGGGAAACGTTACAGTGGTGTATATATATGTTAGGTTTGTGAGACTTATATCATTCTATTGACTAATTGATTGTGAATTTTAGAGCTTATAAGTTTGCTTTATAAATTAATAATGCTATTCTATAACAAATGAACTGAAACGAATCACTGAATACAATGAAGAACTGACTTTGAACGTCAAAAATCTTAAAGATGTTCACATTACTTTACATGTCTTACCTATGTAGAAGCATTTAACAAACTGTTCACAAAAAAGAGAAATGCACAGAAACAAAGTGTGTGAATCTGTTATGACAGCTCATATTCCGTGCATCCCATTAAGCCATTTGAAAATTGCTCAAACAGTCATAGTTTTCAGGTGTTTATTCAAATCATGATCAGATCAACAAACACATCATGCATTTTCCTTATTCAAAGATCTTCTAAAAGAAAGAGAAAACACTTTTATCTACATACATTAAAGTTCTTATCATTTACATACCATCATGTCATTCCAAAACCATATGATTTACTTTCTTGTTGGAAAAAAGAAGATGGGACATTGTGCTAAATATAACATTTTGTGTCCCAGGCAGAAAAGAAAATCATACAGGATTAAAATGCACGAGTATATATGATGACAGACTTTTTATTTTTGGTTGAACTAACCCTTTAACTTGGTTACATTATCTGTGATGATCAAATGTCTTTTTCTCCAACATGAAATGTAATATTTTTCAACATATTTTATATATATACAATTACATAAACATTCTAATTACTTAGAATTAACTACTAAGAGTTTCTGCATATAGGAATTGAGCCATTTCTGTCTTTCCATTGCTGTCAAAAGCTTACTCTTCTCTCTAAATGCAGCATCATCTGCCACCACTATGTTTCTCTTCTGCTGGTGACCCACTCGTGAAGGCCAGTTGCCCGGCCAGCCTTTCACCAGCTCCTCCTCCATCTGTGACTGGCTGAGCGGAAGCCAATCGTCTCCCACCAGCTGTTCTGTCCCAGCCTTAGCTGCACTAAAATCTGGGGCGGTCAGCATCTGAATGCTCCAATCACGGAGTGAGATGGAGGGGTACAGAACTTCCCACTGTTCACCTTTGGAGTCCTCTTGACCAAGAGCAGGCAAGTTACTGTTTAGGAGAATGAGAAGTGTCAGAAATTTGTTGAGTAATAGGAAGCTACTGTAAAAAAGTGTATGTAATTATAACTCTTGAGTAGACAGTAAAACCATGATTTATAATTTTCTTTTACAGAGCAGCTGTTTGAAAAATATATTTTTTCACCCATAATTGGAGTTGCATTGAGTGTCTGGCAGTTTTATTTTTAGAATCTATTCCATGTTGCCAACTTATAAATGCTATCTTCAAAGATGACATGTAAAAAAAAAAAAAAAAAAAAATCCAGATTTAATAAACAAGAATTTCAAAAATATATTTTTTAAGGTTTCCATGGCAGAACTTCTGGTACTTCGGGAAAATTTGTTCTCTGTGAGAAAAAAAAAATACTTCCATGTGAAATTGTATGTCTCTAGCTCATGGAGTTGTGGATTTTATGTTTTGAATATTTCAAATTTAACGACTAGTTGCTAAGTAACCAGACATCTTATCTATCCCATAATTACGCAGAATGCAATTAACTACACTCGTCATGCATGCGAGTTTTCACCAAAGGGATACAAGGCAATTCCTGTTCAAAATGAGGAATAACAACAACATTAATACTAGTACTAATATATAACAGTATAATAATCAATAATGAGCAGATATACCTTTGCAGAGGTTGAAGTTGAGGCTGGGGAAATGCAGATGTCATCAGTGTCACACTCATCAGGACAAAGAACATTAGGGCAGGACGAAGAGGCAAGGATAAAGCCACCATCTACAGATGAATATGTTGACCAAGACATAATATTAATAAAATATTTCTGTACAGTTGGGAGAGGTAGAGAAGATACATGCACAACATTCAAAATGTATATTGAATGTAATTTACTCAGATGCGAAAAATGTGAGGAATGCTGACTTGCTAGAAGATAGTTCTGACTACAGGCCGCTTTGAAATTAAACTCATACATCAGCCAATCAGAAGTATATTTCAAACATCTATATAAATTATTCACACCCTTTCACTCACTTACATTATACAGCAGTATTTTAGAACAGACTGAAAAGGTACATATTAATAACTGCGTCTTTTTATGTTTTTAAAATGCAAAACAAAGTTAAGTTTATTTATCGTAAAATGTCGAGTTAAACATTTTCTACTTTATCTGTTCCCTGTTATATTTAAAAACATTTAAAACTACAACATTTTAATGCTCAAGAAAAACCTTAAATTATAAACCTCTCTGTAACCAATTTTTTTCAAAAATCAATATAAATGCAAATATATTTAAATGATTTTAGTAGGCTACATTACAATTTAGAATTCATTAATAGTAATATAACACTATTAAATTAACATGTGCATTGTTTAATAATAACCAGTGTTTTAATATATATATTTATGTGTTTATTTTATTTCAACATATTATCATTTACAATTATAGTAAAATTAATATTTAAATTTATGGCACCTTTGTGGAGTAGCTCTTCCTCTTGGCTGTGGGTTGCTGTGAAGTTCTTTGTCTGGAGTCAAAAATCCAATCAGCCTTGTGAGACTCCAAGCTGGTTTGCAAATCTTCCATGCAATGTCTCAAAGAGGTCTATCACTCAAGGTAGGTATTTAATTGTTGAGAAGTTGCCTATGGTACCTCTTCGTATGTATTGCTTTATCAACTTCTCAGGTTGTAGCTCTACCCCGAACTCTGTTGTGCATTGTCAGGTGCTAGTGTGAATATATACAGGCTTTGCTTGTGAGGGATTATATATACCTCTCTTTTTGTCAGAAGTTGTAGGGGGAAACAGAAAAGATAAAAAGGCATGTGTCATTCTTGAAACGGAAACGGAGCTGAAACAGAGAAGGCCACACCCCTAACTGTCCTGTCTGGATGGAGCCTTAAAATAGAGAAAAGGATCAGAGGAGAAAAGACAACTGTTTGGACGTCAGAGCACCTAATGATGTCTCAAAAAAAGGAAAAAGATAAATCTGGAAAGTGCCACATGATCACAAAATCATGATCAAAACTACACCCGTACTATGGCGTATAATGTCCTTGACTCAATGGGTGACCTACCTGTCGCTGGGCGTAACCTATAGGATCATGAGTTACAAGATGAGGGTCGGTAATGAGGATCCTCAACCGAATTTGAAGTGACGTGTTTGCCGTCCTCAAGCAGCCTACGCACACGTTTGGATTCTAGGCCAAGCGAGACGTCACTCTCATTAAATTTGAAAGGTCCTGTCAAACAAGCTGAAACCCCCACAAGACAATTTGTCGCATTTTACGCAACCACAGGTAGGCTTTTGCTTCAGAAACGCTCCACACACTCTGACAACTGCTAAAACGGTCATGTGCGAATCATTATTTTATACATAAGGAACACGTTGTTTTCTAATGAAAATGTTTGTGTTTATTAGCTATATTTTTCATTGTTGTTTAATGTAAACATTAATTACACACTCATTCAACCTATAGGCGACATCCGGCGAACGAAAACATTCATTTTCATTCAGCACAGGAATGCTTGTTACCGAAGTGGACTTTAGCGAGGTCTCATTTAAAATAATGGGCAGCGGTTGTGAGTGCAAGGTTCAGACGAGCAGGTCCTGACAGTCATTATAAAGCGCGACTACAGCGACGTGGGCCGGTCGGGTCGGACATGAGGGACAAGAATGAAAGCGTCGAAGGAAAGAATCAGGGCGTGAGGCAGACGAGGTCGAGGGATTCAGTAAGGAGATGATTTGAAGCGCTTGGTAAACTTTGGCCGTAATCCATAGATCTGCAAGTTTTACCACCGTTAAACGCGACTGTGAGAGTCATAAGTGTTTTTTCACAAGCTAGCACTCTCTCTTCTCTCTTTTCCCTCACCTCTTGGTCTTTCATATCCTCATATAAACCTCGGGATTTTTTGTGCTCAAAAACTGTGAAAGACCTCAAACTCTACTTAAAGATCATCTGTTGATCTTCTGGAGAGACATTTCTTTGAGAGGTGATTTTTAAAGTAAACTTCCAGATTTAAACAATCTGTCAGACAAGAAATGTCTTTAGGAGTGAAAAATGAGCACGTAAAGTCACTGCTATCTCAAGCTAAAACTATGCAAATTAATATACATGTTTTGAATATAAATTCTAAGAATATCTGAACTTCTGAGAGGGGAATGTGGCAGTGGAACATTAAACAAGGCTCCAGCTTTTCTTATTATCATGGTTGTGATCACATTAGCCTTTGAGATCAAACACAGAAAGGTGATTTTTACTGACAGGTTATGCACAAGATCTACAAGCTGGGGCTAATGTTAACCAGCCAAACCTTGACCCCTTGAGACAGTAAAATGAATTTCCTATAATAGGCCTATAGTTCTTTCTAAAGGTCTAAAACTGTCTATGATGTATAGTGGTGTGATGTTATGCAAATAAATCCCTTTCATGAAGTGCCCATTAAAAACCAATCAGCCAGAACATGTTATGTAGGATTCATTCATGAAATTTTTGTAATGTATTTGAGATGCTGTGTGGGATTTAAACTCATTTAAACCCTACAGGAAATTATTATATTAGAAATTTGAGTTAAATACACAAAGATGCTATATTTAATGCAAGCACTTTATTTGCTGCCGCAATCTTAACTGATATAAATATGAATTTTGGTGTTATGTTAAGGTAGCATTCAGATCAAAGTTTTGTGTAGGGTGTACTAAACAGTGTTCACGTAGAGTACTATAGTTATGCTCACTTTCGAATGGAATTCCCCCTGAGAATTCACATGATGTCACTTCCTCTTATGCCATTTAAAAGCCGATTAATCTAGTGTGACTGGGGTAAAAAACATCATGGCAAAGTTTAGCATCATTTAAGAAGAAAGTCTATACGCTATATAGAAAATGCATAGACCATATTTTCAAATATTGATTAAAAACACCATTAACCATAATATTTTAGCAGAGCTGGTTTCTAATTAAATCTGAATCTAAAATAGCAGACTTTTGTGTTTAGTACACCATCAGACACAAACCGCTCTGTGATTTTCATAGAATGACACTGTAATCAGGGATTTCAGGGATGCATTAATGAAACTGTCACATCTGGAAGGGAAGAACAGCATGACATCACACATTTGCATCATACACCTCTGCAATCATCTCGTGTACAGTCTCATTTTTACCCTGCTGCATTCCTCTATCACTGATATGCAGTAAGCAGAGCTGAGCCTATCTGCCTCCAGAGAGGCTCCACCACCCAGAATTCCAGTGCTTGTAAAAGCACAAATATCCTTCCCACACGTGTCAGTCTGGAGCTAAAGCTTCGGTTCTCTCTTAAACCTGACAGGTAAAACACCCCCTCTTATTTTTGTTCATGCACAAACAAGATGGATGCTATTGTTAAATCTCTTGTACTAACTAATATGAGGGTTTCTTTAAATAACTGTCTGTGGGCAGTGTTGTTCTGAATCACATTTAGATTTTCAGGCTAGCAGCTTGAAGTGTTACTGTAGTTGTAAAGACCCTTAAATTCACTCTTATACAACAGTTTCAGCTCCATAATCTGGTTTGATGAGCCATTTTGTAAAAGAGTTGAAAAATGTGTGCCTGAGAACTTAATTTTATATTAGTGAGCCTGTTGTGAATATTGATCATTGACATCTTTTATCCTATTGGTGTTGCTTTGATTTGTTTAGTTAGGAGCACCCAATGATCTCCCAGACTCTTTTGGCTTATTGCTGTAATTTGCACATTATGTATATAGATTATGCAAATGATGAGATGGAAGTGTTTTATGGAAATCTTAAGTGGTATTTTTTAGGGAAATAACATATTAAAGTTGCCCTTTCCATATGAACACACACCATATATAATGTAAAATGTATTTATTACCAGAATATATTTTTAATATAACACCAATCTTTGGTTTGACAAGTGTTGTGCTCACTGAAACACAGTCATACATTGTGATACATACGTATTCATGCCGCTTAAAATAATTTGCCACAAAATTTTAGAGAGCTTATGCCTAAACTATTGTATATGTTGTGATATAAAAAGCAGCAACAATGAACCAAATATGAATAAAATATAACACAGAGAGCATATCTGTGTGGCAGTGTATGATAGAAGAGCAATGCAGGTGCATAACCAATTCAAGGTCTGTAAAGATGCATTGCTTAAAGAAACACATAAATGAAGAAATAAGCACCGAAACAGGGTATGAGTCACAATCTGCTGAGCCCTGAGATGTGAAAAGATTTCCATTGTTGGAAAGATGAAGTTTCAGTTGTAAATCATGAAACTTTCAAGGACTGTATAACGCTTAGGAACAACAGATATGCTTAAGTAAAGGCTAACTAAGGTGAAGGATGTATCTGTTGTGTGTGTGCAGAGATTCTTGAGTCTCAAAAAATGATTTTTTTAAACAATGCAGGCTCCTCATGTGAGGCTTTTGTAGGAGAAAAAATATTAGATCTTTTCAAAACAGATTTCGGATTCCAGTCCTGGTCTTTTCCAGCGCATGTTTTAAAGTAAATGCCAGCCAGCTTGTAAGCCAGTTTTTGTATTCGTATAATTTCCCTGCGCAAATAAGACATTCTGCTATGTGGTTAGGCATCATAATGTCAGCTTACATTCTTGTGCATCACTTACATTCTTTCGTGAATTAAAGTTGTCCATTCAAGCAGCTCAAACCCTCTGCTAAAGACCCACCTATCACTGGCACACACACACATACAAACGCATTAGTTCATATCAAACTCTCTTCAGGATCTGGTGTAGATGGCGTCTGATCTACAGAGTCTTGTTCTGGCCAGCGACCGTGGCGGTAGACGAAATAATACTCCTTACGTGGCTCACTGTGCTGCAAAGTGGATTTGGTGGTGAGAGGAAACTCCTCGGGAGCCAAAGGCTTGTAATGGCCATCCACTAACACGCTTAGGCAATAAGACTCAGGATCCAGCACCTCAAACTTGTCCGCACACTGATTGCACAGGTCCTGAGCGGTAGTGTTGGGACGCAATCCCAAGGTCTTGGTGTTGGATCCAGCCTCCAGGAAGGACACATTAATGAAGTCCTGACAGGAAAGTGGAACAACATAAAGAAGAATAAATTCACAGTTGACTGGCCAATGCTTTTGTAAGACGTTATGGCAGTCATAATACCTGTACAGAGGAGCGTGATGCTCTGGCTTTGTTTAGGGTGCGGCGGCGCTCCCAACGATGGATGGAGTCTTGGATCTCCAAACTCAGCTGTCTGGTCACAGCTTGTTTATCAAAATTTTTGATGTGCTCCAGAGCACCATAAGTGGTGGTGAGATAATACGAACCTAGAAGGATATAGATAATGGTTATATAGCAGTAACTATGCCATTTTAGCTGATGTTCAGTGTTGCTTTGTGACTAAAGCAAATGGTAAACGTTGCAAAATATGTATTGGTGTCTTCAGCTATGACACTTTTTTGCTCCCAGGGGTTGGTTTTTATTGAAACTAACTAAAATGAACTAAATTTATATGTAGTGTTTTCAAATGTATTTTATGTGTCAGTTATATTGTTTTACTTTCATCCCAGACTTTTAATGTTAAAATTAATGCTGTCAAACGATTAATCACCATTAATCGCATCCTAAATAAGGTTTGTTTACATAATATATATATATGTGTGTGCTGTGTATATTTATTATGTCTATATAAATACACACACATGCATGTATATATTTCAGAAAAATGTTGTTTATATATTAAATGTATTTATATATGATATAAATTATATAAATATATACACAAGTAAATACATGTAAATATTTTCAAAATATTTACTGTATGTGTGTGTATTTATGTATACATAATAAATATACACAGTACACACATATATTACATAAACTTATTTTGGATGCGATTAATTGCGATTAATCATTCGACATCTACTTAAAATATGAAAATCTAAAATTATTACTACATTGTAGAAGCTGTGACAAACGAAACGAAGAAATGAAGAGTGAACAAAATATAAACAATAATACAATTAAAAAATCAAGGCAAATATCACCCTTGGACAAAATATTATAATTATCCATTATTTCTAATCAAGCTGTGAGTTAAATTATGGAAAATGTGCAAAATATTATTTCATTTTATGTATTTACACTAAAAAAAATGGTGTAGAAACAATTTTCACTCGATTAATTGTAAAAAAAACAGCAATACATTGAATTAAACATGAAATTTTGAAGTTGTAAGACTGAAATTCTTGTAAAACGTACTCCAATAATCTTTGTTTTATTCACAACTTTCGAAAAATCATTTTATACATTAAGTACTATGTCAAATTATCCTTAGGAAGTCAAGCATTTTATTCCAAAAATCTTAAAACATCATTTTCATCATTGTCATAATCCACCAGAGAATGCTTTTTAATACAGTGCATCATTTGAGATGTAGTAGAAATGTTCATGATTATCAACAAGCAATCTATCCATTATGTGCATGATCACAGTGACTATGGGCTCTTGTACATTTACTATATGGCTTGTGTGTGTGTGTGTGTGTGTGTGTGTGTCTGTGTGTCTGTGTGTGTCTGTGTGTGTGTGTGTTTGTGTGTCCTCACCCTCTCCGAGCTGCAGTGCCGGATCCATTAGCTCCATCATGTACTCCACATCCAGCAGCAGAGCGCTGATGTTACAGCGAGCCAAGACGTACATCAGCACGGGCAGGAAATCATCAGCCCCGTGAGCCTTTCCTGTTACATAACAATCAGGAAATAATCAAAATACATTCATTAATAAAATACCAAAACATTAAATCATTCATATCACATCAATAATACAACAAGCCCAGAACACGTTATTTCTAAATACATCTTATGAGTGGAATTCACTCGTACAGTATGTAGCAATCCATTGCTTTGAGAATAAAATCTGCATTGTGGATAATGCTGCTACAAGGGCGAGATCGATGTGTTGACCACTAACAGGACACAATTTCTCATTCCCTTACACACTCATTGCAACACTACACAGATTCCTGTTTAGTCATTTGCACTCCCTGTATTTTATTTGTATGTAGAACAAGAAATATACGCTGGACAGGAATGCACCCTGGACTGCGTCTGGACTCACTCCAGTACAATACAATTCAGAATATGCTGAGAGAGCTATGCTGTGTACTATAAGCATCACAAGACTGACATTATGCTGTATGGGCAATATATAGGGCCATAAATCATTTTAAATGAATGCTTAAATTTGCTTGAATTTGGACATTTGACAACTTATCTTTTATGTTGGGTGTAAAAACTGCTTTGTATCTGTATATTCATGTCCATTATCAAATATAATCAACAATAAACTAACAGCTGGCTCATTTAAATACTGAAAACCAACACTTGCAGCTGTGAATATGAAAGATGAAGTCTGTAGCAAATTCAGCCTGTACCTGTCGCTGTTAGTCTATGTTTTTGCGCTAACTTTATCACCGGTGCAGTGAAGTAGACTGTAAATAAAATAGCTGTCAATTTGTTGGCCAAACTGGAAGGCTAATTCCCCCTTGGATCCCTCAGGATTTTTTTAAATGAGTTTTTAGTGTAGCGGTTGTTGATTTCTGAGTAAAGTCAGGTCTGTGGCTTATGTAAACTGAAGAGATTTTCAAGTTTTTAAGCACACAGATTCTAGTCCTTGTGTTAGGTGCTGTCGATAGTTAGCAATTTGTCATCAACTTGTGTTTTAAATTGCACAATTGTTTCAAAATTCATACTTGTGTGCAACATGTTGTAAAACAAAACAGGAAAGTCTGAGCAATATTAACCACAGGTCTTATTTTGCTCAGAAATTAAAACCATTATTCTTAAAACAAGGGATGGCTCAAAAGGCTGAACAGCTGTAATACCTGTTCTCGTTGAAATAATTAAATGTTTTCAATGATAATACAAAGGCTAGAACACAGATGTAACTTGACTGCAGTATATTGAGCTTTCAAAGAATGATTCATTGGGATTTCATCTGTTTGGATGTTCATTTCAAAACAGTGCCAATGCATTGAAATGAAGTAGCAATGCAATTTTAAAACAAAACTGCATTGCAATGCGCTGCATTTTAATCTTGGTTATTTAGAGGCGATGTAGTGTTCTCTGTGCAAGTTAATTGTCCCATTAGATGTACATTTCATTACTTCAGTATTACATTCCCACAGGAAACCTAGCCCTTTTATTATGGATCCAAAAATAGCACCTGCAGTGTGGTATAAGGTTAATTTAAGATAATAAAATCAGGAGAGCAATGAAAACAACAGAACCAAAATTTCAATCTTTTTGAACTTACTAGGGTTACACAGTCGAGACAAAACCATAAACCCATTGGAAATATCTGTCGTTGAATTAAACTTTAAGTTTAATTGGTAGATTAAAAAGATTTAATGAAACAATGCAAAATGTCAGTGTTGATCACACTGATAATCTTTCTGGTTAAAATGTGTGGTTTATAGGAGTTTGTGAAACAGAAGTTTGTTAAATGAACCATACACTAAACAACAGAGATTGTTTTAGACTTCAGAAATGGGTTGTTGATGCCTATGAGACTAGAAAGTGTTGCTAAACCATTGCTTAAGATTGCGGTTTGGAAGTTGTAATAGAGGAAATGGATCTCATTTGTGACTGTTCTTTGGGGTGAATAATTCTTTGAATAACACTTGAATAATAGCTCAGAATCTGCAAGCATCGCTCGTCTGGGTTAATCTCAATGATCATGAATACCTATTAAAGAAAGCACTGAAACAAGAATAGTGTGCATGGAAGGATAAAAAAGAAATATAGTAGATCAGTGGTTCTTAACTGATGTGTTGCAACCTAAAGGTGGCTCGTGATGATTTGCTCTGATAGCAAGGGGGAAAAAATCAATGCTAAATACAAAACACAACTGAATAATTGTGCATTGTTAGAAAATTGTAAAATGGAGAAAATGTTAAACTGCTCTGTTATTTTAGCACAAATTCATCCATCACTTGGTATAGAAGCAGTCAATTAGGCAGATGCAAAAAGGGACGGGCTGCGTGACATGCCCTCATTCTCGAAACTGTAACCAAAACTATGCAAGATAAAATATGTCCAACAGTACATTAATTATGGCTTCATTACAACAAGGTCATGGCTTGTGCCAACCACACTGTGTTTTAGGCTGCGAATTACTGTGTTGAAAAAAATTAAATTCACTTTATGTAAATTTGAAATTCAATTTAAAAATGTAAAAATTCAATCAAATGTATTTAATATATTTACAAAATTGTATTTTTTATGTAACATAATCATTTTGGATAATAGTAGGCCTAAATAATTCATGATAATATTTATAAATTCAGTTGTTGAATATTATTTAATTTTATTTATTTATTTATAATTTTTAATATTTAACATTGTCTTATTGGGCCAAGCACTTGATGTCCAGGGTAAAATCTGGATCCTGAAGCCAGGTGAAAACCACTGTAATAACACATACTTTTCACTTTCATCTTAAGCCTAGAAAACTGTCTCAATGACATAATGACAAAATGACAGCGAATGTACTGTATAAATGAGAAAAATGTTCTGAAAACAACAAAAACAACTCCTGCAGGTCCAACAAAAAAAAAAATTCCCATTGGAAACTGAAAAGTTTCATAGTAATGTTTAAATATAAGACTGCTCTCTCAGATACAATAAATTGTGAATTGCATGTATGATTTTAGAGAATTTTACACCAAATCTGTATTATATGACAAAAACTATCCACAGCAATTAATTCTACAAATTCTTTATCTCAGCTGTAACTGAAAAAATGTGTCATGACTTTGAAGTAAGCAATTCACAGGAAATGTCATTTTAACTAAAATAGACATGCTGGTCAGTGTCAATTAAAAGCTTTAAACTTATGAATGTGAATAACCTGCAATTTCACACACACACACACACACACACACACACACACACACACACACACACACACACAAAAAATGATCACTTAAAAATGTAGATGAAGGTTAGCTCAACTTTTGGTTCAAATTTACACAGGACTGCAGATAAGACAAAAAGCTTGACAAATTGTAACTCTTTTCATTTCATCAGAGTGAAGCGCTCAGTTTGCAGAACTAAAAAATAAAAAAGACCTGGCCTTTCAGAACAGGTCAGTGGTTTATGGTCTTACTTTGTTGTTTTGCATACACATGCAGAATAATACAGACAAGAGCTTTAAATGTTAATATTATGATAAATACTACGCATGTCCAGTCCTGTAAACAGCTCTCTGCACAAACACTTCTTTTGCAGCTGTAGCACTTCCTTATTTGGAGGCGCCAATGACAGCTTTGATGAAATCTGCACTAATTTTGGGGTGAGGAGGAAAAGGCGGAGTCTGGGCTTTGTACAGAAACATCGGTTGCGTGTTTTCCGTCCCTCTCTATTCAGAGGTGGTGCTCTTTCCTCCATATTCTCTGGAAATGATGAGTAATGATCCGAGCTGCAGTTCCCAAAAGCATCGTAAACCTAAGTAGATCATAGAAACCATTGGCAACAATGATCTCCAAGAATCTTAGCAAGGCTTAACCCTTGTGCAACCTTATGGCATTCAAAAAATGTCCATAAGGACATTTTTGCCTTTTGGACAAAAATGTCCCCATTGAAACCCATTAAAACTGCTATTTTTAATCGCAGTGCTGTTTAACTGTAAAATGATGCAATTTTTGGTAATAGGCTTTCATTCTGTTGGCAAGGCTTCAACATTTTTATTTTTTACCAGATGGTGCCATTTTTTCAGGTTTGGTCTATATAGGGTCTATAAACCCAATACTCACTTTATTCCTGTTTTCTGCATATTATAGAGCCAGTTAGATAAATAATGCAGCTGTAATTGTGTGGGTGTGTTGGTATGGTTGTCAGAGTGTGGTTTGTAAGTGCATTTAGCAGACACTTTTATCCAAAGCGACTTACATTGCATTCAAGTTACAGGTTGGGTTTTTTTTTTTTTTTTACATTTTTATCAGCTCTTGCTTTCCCTGGGAATCAAACCCATGATCTTAGCGTTGCTAACGCCATGCTCTACAATTTGAGCTACAGGAAAGTATGTGTGTCATAAAAAAAATTGTGTGTGTGTGTGTGTGTGTGCTTGTAATATTTGAGAGAGAAAAACTCTACTGCAAATCACAAATCCAACCACTGTGTGCACCAGCGGAGTTTTGCTGGCATCTAATGGGGAAAATGTGGTACTGCACCCAAACAAAATCTTACTGAAAGCTCATTTTTTGAGATATCACCCTCAAATTTCGAACACAACTTGTTTAGATTTATGGCTTTGATTTTCTAGCAGGTTTAGAGTTCATGTTTCATAAAATATATAAATATATGTATTTTATATAAAATATTGTTCATAAATAATTTTCATAAAATTAAACCTGTATAACTTTTTTTTTTGTTTCACTTTTTAAACGTTTTTTACTTCAACAATAATCTGCCATGGGTCTTCTTTAAAATGAGACCAAACGTAACTCTGTGCTCACAAGCTTCAAATTTTTATGACCGTTTTTTTAACATGGACATTTTTGTCCACTATGGACCTACGTGTAACTTTTTTTATTGATGCACAAGGGTTAAAATGCTTTTGGGAAATGCAGCCCTGACTGGTGACATTAGATATATAGCTATAACTAGATATATTATTTATTCTATAACTTCATATATAACTTTCCAAAAGTTGCTAAATTTACCTATATATGTATACATACCTATATATAGTACAAAAGTTAAAAAAGAATCTACTAAGGGTGCAACTGGATTTTAGATAATGTTCTTACAGGTTGTTAGAGGAAGCCAGATATGTTAGCAATGTTCAGTGTAATACTAAAATTATGGCATCTAGAAACATGAATGCCAATTCACAATATTCCAAAATAAACCCACCTGGACAGCCCACAGACATGGATTCATAGATGATTTTGCAGGTCTTGAGGAGCAGGTCGATCTTCTTCTGAGGTGAATATTCTTGGTGCATGTTACCGAGCTTTGTTTGAATTTTCTCCATAACGGCCATTTCAGGAACACTGGTGGTGACCCCCAGGTCTGTGGTGGTCGTCCCCTGAACTATTTGCTGGTTTTCTTTTAGATTCTTCAAATTTCCTGTACGGGAGTGGATATCCTTCAGTCCGTTATACACAGCCTCTCGTAAGGGTTTCAGGACACTTTTGCATAGTGCTGCTTCAATAATCATCTCTGAAGAGGAGGAAAACAGTTATCAGATACACCATAAGCAAATGAAAAAATGTTTATGCATAATTAATGCATTCCATACCATCTCCAAGATAAACATTATTTCTTTATACATTATCTATATATAACTTTTAATCATAGTAATCCATGAGGATATGGCTTCAAATAGTATATGCCTATATCACTGTGAAAGTCTTACTAAGACATTAATACATTTTTAATACTCTGCTGCTACAGAGGAAAAGCAGCAAACATATCTTGTGTCTCAGTGTATGTGAGAGTGTTCATTTTCCTCAGGGGAAAATATGAAACTTTCTTCATAATGCACTCACAAACACTATGGAAGTTAGAAATGCTAGAAGATCCCTGGACTTTCTCTCTAAGCAGTGATAAAAAGGTTATCTTGGTCTAGTGTGGTTTTGTTACTTCATTAAGTTTTTTGTAGGGATTGAGCAGCAAAACAGAGAGAAGCTCAATCTTTACAGATGGTCTATTAAAGCTTAATATGTAAGATGGTGGCAACAATCTTCTGCTTGGTGTTTTGCTTGGATGATTCTAGCATTGCAAAGTAATTACATCAACAATACAAAACAGACACTAGATGAGTTCTGTTCTCACATTTTTATGCAAATTTTAGGATAAAAATAATTCTAGATGGCATACACAAAGATGTAAATAAAACTTCCAAAATGCACATAAAAAATGTATTGCTCGCTTGTGTTTTTATTTTGTAAAACATGCTATTTGGTCTTTGAATAATTGATTACAATTATGTCATAGAACCGCCTGGCGCATTTTCGATCCCAGACGTAAGCCAGCTTATGGCAATATCTAGAATTTCATCAAAGCATTTTGGCTACGTGCTTTATACGCCAAATATTTTAGTATAGTACGACTGGTCTTCAACGAGCCCAAAAGAGCCCATGTTACACCTCTCTTTATCTCCTTGCACTGGCTACCGGTTGAGGCTCGCATCAAGTTCAAGACATTGATGCTTGCATATCGAACAACCACAGGCTCTGCACCCGCCTACTTCCACTCACTATTACGAATCTACATTCCCTCCAGAAGCCTGAGATCCGCTAGTGAGCGACGCCTCGTGGTACCATCACAGAGAGGCACAAAATCACTTTCCAGATCATTCTCGTTCACTGTTCCTGGCTGGTGGAACGATCTTCCCACCCCAATCCGGAATGCTGATTCCCTGACAACTTTCAAGCGACAGCTGAAAACTCATCTCTTTCGACACTATTTGACTTCATCCTAAAAAAAAACAAAAAACTTACTTTATTTATTCCTTCCCTTTCTAGCTTGTAATTATTTGGAACAATACCTGAAACTTGGTATTGTGAGGACTTCCTGTGTCTGTCTGCCTCATTAGGTTGAATCGCTCTATGTATTCCCCAATTGTAAGTCGCTTTGGATAAAAGCGTCTGCAAAATGACTAAATGTAAATGTAAATGTATTTAATAAAACAGGCACAGTGGCTTCCCCACTGGCTGCAATTTCCATTATCATTTAAATTTTGTCAGTTTGCACAGAATCTATGGTTTTGTTCTCTGGAACATATGGGATGGAAGCCATGCTTTATTCGCACATTGTTTTTGAGATAATCTTAATTTTCATTTAAATTAAATTTTCTTCTATGGAAACATAATACTCTCATCAGAAGCTCACAAATGACTGTTTAGATACTGAAAAAAATAAATTTTGACAGTAAATATAATGCAGAGGTCAATTACCCAGTTTCTCCTCCGAGTATCCGGCCGCTTCCTGAAGATTTTGTAGCTCTGCGCTCTGGATCAGATAGCTTTTCAGTTGGGTTATCATCTGCCTGATCTCTTGGAGCATCTCTGTGCTGGAGGTGTGTTTCCGCATGGTGTCCAAAGTGTAAGCTCGATAATCCTTAACAAGGTTCCCAAAGTATGTGTTTCCATCCCGGGACAATTCGACAATGCGTTTCTGCAACTTACGGTCTGCGTTCATGAAACCCGTGAGGACATTGGAGAGGTTTGCCATAGACACCATTGACAGTCGTTGCTTGGCACGGTCTAACATAATTGTTGGGGTCCTCTTCATTACATTACCTGTTGCCAGATTGGTATCTGCCTCCTCCTCTGTGCTGCTGGTTGAGTAGGAGTCATGGTCCGGTGGAGCTCCACCATCAGGAGAGTATAGAGAAACATCTGAGACTTTGGGATGACCAGCATTGATGCAGAGCGTGTGGCGGACGGGACTGGGGCTGCTTGAGTTTAAAGGAACAATGGAAGTGGACTCTTGAGGAATTGGCCTAAGTGAGTTTACAAAGCCATGGGAGACTTGTCCGGTCAGATTCTGAGAGAGTCTTTTCTTCCTAGGAGGTGCAACTGGAGCATTAGGTCTCTTCGGTTGAGGGGCTACCTCTGCAGTCACCATTGGAGCTCCATTTGTTACCTTAGACTCTTCCACTGGCACTTCCTGAAGTTGCTGAGTCTCTGGGTCCATAGGCTTGTCCCTTTCTTCCATACTGTCATCTAGACAAATGAGGGATGCTACCGGGACTTGCAGAATATTGTCCTCTGCTTCTGTGGAGGTGCTGCTGTGGACTTCCTGCTGCGTTGTTTCCTCTGAAGCTTGCTTTTCAGAGAGCCTCCGTCGGATCGGTATTGGAGGAACTCTATGTGAAGACGTATTAGAAAGTTGTTTTCCTTCTTTGCTTTGAGCTGGTTGTAAGACAGCTGGCTTTTCACGCTCAGTGCTTGGGGCAGGAGTTCCCTGTCTCTCTTGTTCTCTGTCTGCACGCTTCTCTGAGTCACTTCCTTCCCCTTTCTGGACTGAAGGGGGAGGAGAACTGAGAATTGCCTTGAACTCCCCTTTTGATGGCTTGGCTAATGCATAGTTTTGAGAACACTCAGGTGCACTGGGAGGACGAGGACGAAGGGGTGGCGGCCTTTTGTATTTGGGTGGAGCCTGGACTGGTGTGTTGAGACTTTGGGTCCTCAAAACAGGGGCAGAGGAGGTGGATGGCAAGCTGTTGCTGCATTCCTCAATGAAAATTGGGTTGACGTACCAAAGTCGGTCACTGCCAATGGAAATCTGGATTTCACAGGAGCTGCTTTGCCCCTCCCTGTCCGGAGCACCACAACTACCAGCAACGTTTTCCAGTTCCTCATGACTATTCAGGGCTGAGTTCCAGAACTCTGTGTTGGCATGAGAAATGTGTTCATGTTAACACACTGCTAAATTAAGCTATGAACTCTGTCAGCATTATTCCATTATTCAGATTGCCTAGGAACGTCTTCACAATGTATCACTTATCTTTAGGTACAGCATTACCCATTGTAACATTACCATTGTTTAGCACTTCCTATAGATTGTCATAGAAATTTTGTAATGTTAAGGAATAAAACTAATAGGGGCATGGTCACACTTTATTTTAAGGTCCAATTCAATACTATGACTTTTCCCTCAAAGTCCTAATTTGCTGCTTATTAATATTTAGTAAGGTAGTTGTTAAATTTAGGTATTGGGTAGGATTAGGGGTGTAGAATATGGTCATGCAGAACATCTGCTTAAGTACTACAGTCAATATGTTAATAATAGGCATGATAATAAGCAACTAGTTAATAGTGGTCCCTATACTAAAGTGTTACCAGTAGCACTAACTAATTTTTTCCCCCTAATTTAAAAAAAGTTTAACACAAAAAGATATCAATAGTGGTTTGAAATATCATCTCAAATGAGAATGAGTCATATTAGTAACCTAATAAAAGCTGTTTTATTTTACATCAAGTAGGTTGTTTTGAGTAGGAGGTGACATGTTGAGATCACATGATCTCAAATGCTACTACATTTTTTTTTTTGTTGTTGTTGTTCTTGGTATAAATTAATCATGGTTGATTGCTAATGAAGCAAATAGCATGAGCAGGCCCACACAAGAAGGTGCACACAAGTTCAGCAGATTTCGCCAAAATTGGAACACATCCTACACATGCTCTGTCCCTTGCACATTCGTTTTTAAATACTCACTGGGGTGGTATGGGACACTTATACATGCACATAATGAAACGTTCAATCAACTGCAGCATTTTCATGGTATTGTACCCGCTATCTGTTCTGCCCACCCCTCTCACCTAGGGCAGCATGTGAGTCAGGGCTGCTACTGAATAAGAGATTAATTAACACATTTTTCACAGATTGTTTAACACATTTTACTATATTTACCATAGATTTATCCTGAAAACAGTTCAGAAAGTGTAAGTCTGCAGACATGAGTGCAACTTTAACCAAACTAAAATTAAAAAGATACTTGGTAACACTTTAGTATAGAGACCAATTCTCACTATTAACTTATTAGCATGTCTATTATTAACGTATTGGTAACATATTTATTAGTACTTAAAAAGCACATATTCTGCATGACCATATTCGACATCCCTATTCCTATCCAGTACCTAAACTTAACAACTACATTACTAACTATTAATAAGCAGCAAATTAGGAGTTTGAGGCAAAAGTTGTAGTTAATGGTTAGTTAATAGCGAGAATTGGACCTTAAAATAAAGTGTGACCAGATAATCTAATGTTCTGTCTTACCTGATCCTAGAGAAGATATCACCTCCATATCCTCATATTTAGCTACCTTTTGAATGACCTGAGGTAACTTCAGAGGAAAAGGAAGGATGTCCCTGAGTAAAAAAGATAAATGAAAAGTGTGAGTGTATTGCGAAAAATTAAGTGAAGCAAAATATGTATGCATTGCGGTTTGTGATTTGTTTTTTATCTTACCGGCTAACACAGTAGAAAGCAATGAGTTTAAAAATGTTCTCAAACACCAGCACAGACCCTTCAAGGTATAGCACTGCAGCAAATGAAAGAAACAAAAGTGTTAACGTTAGGCACACATCCAGTCCCCGATGTTACCTCTTAGCCATAATACTTCAGTTTACTGGTGGCAGTAGTTCATAATGTTTGTTTGTGTGACTTATTTCCTGATGACGCAGAAACACTAAAATAGAAACAACTCGCTGGTGAATTTCTGTAAGAGTGGGAAGGGGGATAATGATGAATGGCAATGTGTAAATAAACATGTCAAACTGGCCGCCCTTCACTTACACAGTTTATTTCCGACAAAAAAGGCTTAAAGGACTTTTCAGCTTTGTAACAGCTGGACAGAAAAGACAAGACTGCTTTGTAAAGATTGTAAAAATGACCACACATATGCACTCACACACACACAAAGAGACACCAGGAAATGAAGCTATAAGAGGCCAGTGCAGGACATCCTGTAACTGCAGCGCAGGGCTAGGTACAGGAAACCTGTGGCCTGCAGTCTCTACAACCCCCACCACCAAACACCTGCAATACCCTTTTGGGTTTGTTTATATCTCTACACTCACTCTAAAAACATCTATGTGATGTGATCAGGTATGTATGCAAATTAGTTTGTGCATGGGCCTGTCTGTGTGGATGTGTTTAGGTCTGTATGCAAATGTGTTTGTGTGGGTTTGTCTCCAGCATAAAGGCATTCTATGCATAAACTTTCTAAATCAAGTTGAAAGAACACTCATTTCTCAATGCAAAATAACTCACAGGACTTTTCTTCCTTTATAGGCAGTTCTTTGACATGGGGCTCCCCCAACTGGTCAGGAAGGCGTACTGCCAGCACCATCGTTTTTTGATTTGCATCCCTTCTGACTAAAAAGATCTGCAAAATAAAACAACTGACACAATCAGTTCAGCAGTACTACAGTGTAAATGGAATCCTATCAGGGTAAGTTATTCATAACATGGAGATGAACTTGTAGGAGTGTGTTCACACAAAAATCACATTTTTGTATTAAAAAACACAAGCAGTGCTAAGGAAGTCCTTTTACAAAAAAGTCTGTTCGCTCGGCAGCAACGCCTCCAGATATTTCAGGCATCCAATACCAAGTTCTATCTACTTGAATGGGAAAATCCTGAAAATCTCAAATACTGCTAGCAAAACTCACGCTGGACCAGACAATGCATATATACATATTGCACGTTGCACTTTTTTGCATTTATAGTAATACAAGTGCACTATCTTGATCTAAGGTGTTTGGAAATAGAAAAAGCTGCAGTGTTTTTAAAATGGAAAACAAATTAATTAATTAAGTAAGTAATTACTAATCATCCTAGTTAATGCCGAGTTCACACTGCACAATTTTAGCCCCGATTTTCACTCGCCGGCAGGTTTTGCCAAATCGCCGACAAATGCCCAAAATCATGCTGTGTGAAATGAGTTCTGACTGAAATAAATACATCGGCGATGACCTACAGCCAATGAGAGAGCAAGATACAGGGCAGCGGGAAGTTCAGGGAGGAGTTATATGAAATGTAGTTAGTCGTGCAGATAGTCAGATAGTCGTGCAGTGTGAAAACAGCGGTGATCCGACGACTTTGAAAATCGTGCAGTGTGAACTCTACATAAGAGGCTTCTTTGACTTGCCCAGATAGCTACTGTACACAAATGCTTGCCCCCTTGCCAAAGTTTGAACTTGATGCAGCTTCTTAAAAAATGTGGTTTAAAAACAAGGCACTTGCAAGATGCTGAAAAGCACTGAGGCATGGCGCAATGGTTAAAAATGTATTTGATTGTCTGTTAAATAAATAATAAAACAGCACAAACTTCTCACCCCAGGAAACTCCTTGCTCAGTATATGCATGGCTCTGTCCTGCTTCATTCCCAGTTGAAGCCACACTGGACACGTCTTAATCAGTTTTTCCAGGATGCTGATACCAGGAGGAATAGGTTTATTGGACTTGCTCACTGGAGATGTGGGGACTGGTGGTTTTGGGACTACTGGTGGAGGTGGTCTGGGTTGTGGTGGAGAAGAGGGTCTAACGCCAGGAGGTGGAGGTGGTCTAGGGAGGGCTGTGGAGGAGCTCTT
The DNA here is from genome assembly GCA_021397915.2 of Tor tambroides. Taxonomy (NCBI): domain Eukaryota; kingdom Metazoa; phylum Chordata; class Actinopteri; order Cypriniformes; family Cyprinidae; genus Tor; species Tor tambroides. Next base: position 7,529 of record JAFVLL020018677.1, on the reverse strand, counting down.
AGGAAGAGCAGAGGGGAGTTGTGCTGGGAGAGGTGGCTTTGGGACCTGAGGAGACATGGGCTTCTGGGGAGGAGGTGGGGATGGTTTGGAGTTAAGTTGAGGTGAGGAAGTTTGTACACATGAGATTGGCGGTGAAGTAGGAATTGGATGGGAGGTGGGGTCAGGGGATGGGTTGTCAGAGATATCAACCAATGGGAAGGTTGGAGTAGAAGTCAAGGAAGAAGGAGGACTAAGAGGAAGAGAAGAGGTTTGTGGATGGAAAGATGCCTGAATGGTGGAAGATATTGTTGGGGAAGAGGGTTTTGAGAGGCCTGAAGGCGCTGTGGAAGGGCCAGGGGAGAGCATAGTGCATAATGAGGACAGGCAGAACTTTGAGAAGAATCCGATGAATGTTTTTTAGATCACCCTGCAGACATAAGAAAGATCATACAAAGATCTCAGTATGACAAAACTGAATATGGACATATTGCAACTCAATAATGATTTGTCAGATAACCACTGCAACGTAAAAGAAAAAACAGAAGTCTCTGCCTATGTCAATTTTTTTCTTTCCCTTGAAAACATGAGGTCAATTCAGAATGTCATATGATCATAATAAATGTGCCAATATGGCTAAGCTGTGCAACAGAGAATGTGTCAGCATGTTCACGTGAGGATGAAATAAGCCTTTTGCATCATAGCAGCATTTTTGTTCTCTGTTCTCTCAGCTAAGCTGCTGCTCTTTCCCATTCTTCCTTTTTCTTGGCTACCAGGATGTTTCCCTCTTCCAGTTCCTGCAAAAAGCTCTCCTTTGCTGTATTGTTGTACTGTGATATCACATAACATATTCTTCACGGAAATGTATAGCTCATGCTCAAGCCCTTACCATTGCGAACAGTGAGCCAAACCTAACAATATTTATTGTTTGCTTTCTTGTATATGAACTTGACAACATTTTTAAAATAACATGTTATATAAAAATATAGTAAACAATATCTTATATATTTACCTAACCAGTTGTTGGCAAGCAAACATTTTACATTTATAATGTTTTAAAAGCACTTCAAATATGTAAAACTATTGCATATTTTAAGCGTATTTGAAAAGAAACAGATCTGGATCAGCGTCGTCCCTCCCACATATTCAGATTAGTGGCCTAGTAAAATGGATTTCTTTAATAAACGGTTATTTGGCTTTTACATTTGGACCCCTGATGATAATCATTCACTATAATTCACTAATATTACATTTCTGCAATTTATATTTTTAAAAAGTATAAAAGTAAAGACTTCCAGCTTTCCAGATGTTGCTGTTCATCCAGCCTTGAAGTGAAGCTGTTCTAAAAAGTGACCATAATTTCACAACTTAACAAATACCTTTTCTGCCCAGCGAGAGCAAATAGTCAAAATTGCTAAGACAACTACATTATGTTGTGTATCTGCCTACACAATGTTTCTGTATCTGCCTACTTACTCTCAGGATGCTCCGTGTTCTGAGTCCCAACAGCTGTTTTCATCATTCACTCCTCACGCTCAACATTCTTCCCTTGGCGTCACAAATAATCCCTCACAAAATGCCCCAGAATACAGCAAAAGTTGTCCTCCATGTTCTTGCTTCACTCGTTCGCTCTGTGTTTTTTTCTTTGGTGCGTTTTCCGAATTCTGTATTCCTTTTGCAGATGAGGGTGGGCGAAATCGTAAAAAATGCAGAAAAACCAAAAAGGAGAAACAGAAAAGTTCACGTCTCTTTTTCTCCTTTTCTTTCTATACTTCCTGTCAGTGATGTAGTCAGGAAGGGGCTGTCCAGGGTGGTCAGCCAACCTCTTACCACCCCCTACACTCTCTCACACACACGGTTGAGCTAAATAAACCTTACACACTAACAGACTATACTCTCCTTCTCCTTGTCTTTGTCTCGCGTTTATAGTGAATGCAGCATAAACAATGTCTGCAGATGTGTTTACCCCAGAAACAGAGCTGTGAATAGTGAACTTCCCCCCCTCCTCCCCCCTAGAGTCTAAAAGTGTTTGAAGTTAAACAACTCCAGATGCTTAGGAACCCCAAAAGAAGTTCCATAAGGTCCGCAGTCCAACATATGGTTAGTTTTACCGTTGGGAGCCAATGGCATGCCGAATCCGTAATATTTGCAAAGAGCGCACATTGATGGAGAACATTAACATTACACAGCCTGCTCGAGAGCCTTAAGAAGGGGGAACATATTTGTGATGCTACCAGGCGTAATGCACTTTTAAGGGTTTCTGTTTGCATTCGCAGGCAGTTTACTCTAATTTCAAGAGCTTTCGAAAAAAGAGGGTGAAGAACCTATATGTTAATGCACCAAGATAATACGATGAAAATATAAGTTCAGATCATGTGCTATGAAAATAAAAATATTATTTTGTAGAAGTTTTATGTTTTGCATGACAAATCAATTTGTTTATTGGTCTAGGCTTGTTTGTAAGTACTACACAAGGGTACTGAAAACCTGTGAGCTTGCCAGCAGATGCTTCCTGTCAGCGAGGTGTGACTTCCACAAGTGAGTGATCTCAAAGAAGAAAAGTCACAATCGTCGTCTTGACCCAAACGCCTCAAGTGTCAGGCTTCTAGATGAGATGTTCTCTATCTCTCACCATAATGAAGCATCTTTATATCATTGTGGTAACTGATTGTCACTTGATAACTGGATTGTAGAGCAGATGTGTTGCTTTAAAACTCTTAATGGTTCGTGCAAACAAGAAAAAGGTGGATTCTTGGGGTGGAGGAAGTTGAAATGGCGGCACTGTTCTGGGTTCAGCTCAAGTGATGACTACCGTGGAATCTTGGAAGGGGTGGGGGTGGGGATCTGACTCACTCCTCACATCCAGGAGACTCAGTCACTCTTTCCACTCAGCTCTCACAGCTGCTGCCAGTTCAGCAGAAACACTGCATGAAACTTCCCAAATCACTGTAGCTCTGCATTCAGACAGGAAGAACACAGCTGTGTTTTCACATAGATACTGGAATTTCTAAATTCAGTAGCCCAGTACAGTAGGAATACATGCTAACATTAGAAATATAGTATTGTATCCTATGTACTATTTTATAAAACAGTTAGTTTGTTCACTTGAGAGGCATTCTGATTTATCAGTCCACAGGGTTTGTGTTTGTGCATTTCAGACAGACTGTTGGCCTGTGCACTGCTGGTAGAGATTTATTTAGTGACTCTTTCTGCAAGTCAATAGATGGCGAGAAGTGACCATTTTGATGAGTGAGTCATTGAATCATTCATTAAGTCGATTTGTTCAAAAACGCTGATTCATTCAATATAAGTATACCACTAGAGATTTTTGTATTGGCCCTGTCCCAAATGGTATACTTCCAGTCTTGTGGACAAAACCAGTCCCATTTGTTATTTTAGGTTTCTGAAGGATGCGAGCACCGTCTTTATGACCACTATGTACCCTTTATGTAAAGGAAATCCAAGAACTGTACATTTGTCATATGGACATTACTTTGACATAGTCACCTCAGATATCAAATTACTCTTAATTGTAATGTAGAAACATGCATCTCCTGTAAAGCTGCTTGGAAATATGTATTGTGAAAAGCGCTCTACAAATAAATGTGAATTGAATTGAATTGAAGCGGCATTACGTCACGAAAGTGTGAACTCAGTGGAAGTAATGCAATGACTCTACTATTGGGAAAGTGTAATGGTCAACTAGAATTTTAATACAAATGCTTAGACTTTCAAATGTTTAAGGGGGATGAAATAATACGCCTACATTATTTAAGATGATATTCTGCTGCATGTCAAAGCAGCTCACAAGTTTGTTTGTTTTTTCCAAGATTTCTGCTTTTTATGGTGAAATTATATGATTTTTGTTTGTGATTTCGATGATTTCTTTAAAATGTTATTTATTTTTCACAAATAGCAAAAATATATTAGTTGTTGATGTAGCAAGACAATGTAACAATTAGAAAAAAAATCACTTATACATCCATGTTTTGGTTCTTCATTAAAGATGATAGTTGATGAGTGCATGAATTAAAATAGAGTGAGCTTATTTTTATTGTATTTTATTTTTTTCATTTAAATCTTGTTTTGACTTTTATTTTAAACCATTGTTCATCTTAAGACCCCCTTGAAAATTTGCAGAGGGCCCCGGCCTCTGGTTTTGAACTTTTAAAAGGATGGCGACTTAGACATGGCTTCATTTTTTTAAGTAATTGATTTTGATTATAGAACTGACAGTATAGACTGAGTTTCACAACAGTCAATCACTGTTTGTGGAGGCCAAAAGAAAGAATGAGTAATGTGGTAAATGATGTACTACCAATTTATTTATTTATTTTTTTTTTTGGTCCTTAGAGGAGAGGCTCTGAAACTCACTGTTGTCCACTGCATGTTGGTAAATCCTGTTTTGGCTCTATTTTTAACTCTTTTTGACAGCAAAAATAGACAATATTGTAAGTAAATGGCAATATTGTGTTTAAGATGTAAGTTCCTCAATATTAACATCTTATCTCCAATAAGGACTGTTGTGTAAAATATCACACTTGTGATGTTGGTCTGAATATCACTACATGTAATTATATAGTCTAGAATTACTTCCGAAAAGTCTACCCGTCGTAGGTATCTCTGAAAAAAAAAAAAAATGTTGAACTGCTTGATATAGGGCTATGACAGAAGCAAACTCTGCTGCTCTTAGCCACAGAAAATACTGTGGTAGGCCAAAGAAGACCACTACAGAACATGCTTGAACTAACTAGTGATGTGATGACAAAAACACAGGCTATGAGAAAAGGTGGTATAACTCATGGATGAGTCAGTATGTGATATCAAGTATAAACTTCAGAGGAAATAGTCTAAATACATTTTAGGAATACTGTTATATAATACTAAACAGTGGTTATTACATAAATTAGAAGAAAGTACACAAACAAGCCTGCAAGCAAAGCTGGCATGTGAGTTTACAGGACCCTTGGCTAGATTGTAAAAATGGGCTCTACTACTGTAAAAATGTAAATATTCATATATTAAACGTTTCAGCAAATCAGCTCACAGTGGCAAAGAAACTGCTTTCCTTTACTGTAGTGTCTCCCTTTGAGAACACAAATGATGACAGAGATAGTAGCTAAAAAGACAAGGATAATTCATCTGAATTGTTTTGTTCTGCTTTCATATTGTATGATCATCAAGATAATAATAACAATAAAAAGAGCTGAAGTTGGCACCAAAAGAGTTGAAATGAAAGTAGCAGCAGAACTTTTCTTCCATATGTTGATGTACATCTGAGTGAAATGGATTATAGAAAAAGCATAAAAAATGTAGGATCGGAACTATGGATGGGGGTCTGCATTGACAAATGAATTGTTCACACTAACTTCTATAGAAAATACATACTAGTGTGAATTTTAATTTCATGCTTACTTTAACTTTTGGTGGTCCTTTCTGTATTTCTCTTATTGGTGTTTCCTGGCTTATTTTTCTGCAGCAGCAACTTCACTTGTAATTGTTGTAATCTGCCAAAAAATAAATAAATACATAAATAACAAACAATATTTCAATTTATATTTGTTGACTTAATAAACAAAAATTTACAAAATGTCAGTGTGGAAAATAAAAGTTGTCGCTAAGGGCCAGATTGACTAAACAGGGCAAATTAGCATTAGAGCGCAATTCCATAAAAGCACCGATGGGAGGGGAAAATTCTGCGAGTGATTTACTAACAATGCGCACATTAAAGATCACAGACGCAGCCAGATCATTTCCATAATGACCAGCGCAATCTACCAAGAGCAGCACAAATTAGCGCCTGCTTTAAGACATGCTTTTTTGGGCGTTAAATAATGGCGCAAATACCAGTAATTTGACATGCACAAACGTTAGTAAATCGCGTTGCGTGATTTTAATACTCTCCTCCCATAAATTCTGCATCTGAAAGGGAAACTCCTACAAATGCATATTCAGTAAGGTCAGGCGCAAAAATAACTGTCTCCACACCTTTTCAGTGCTAATTCTTCAATACGCGTCTTTAGTAAATCCTGACGGTACTATTTTAATGCCAAAAGACGGTTTGCGCTGGTGCAAGCTGTTAGTAAATCTGACCTTAAGTTGTGTACTGCCAGCTACTGTAGATCTAAATCTCTAGAGTCAAGGATACACTTCACCTCAATGAAGTAACTTAATAAGAGTAACTGTACCTCATTACTGACGTGATCAATTATTTGGATTTCATCTTCAATCTTGTTGCTCAAGTCCAGTGCCATGGTCTTTAAAATCCCAGCGTGGTTGACCACCTGACTTAGATTCTCTTCCATCTCATCTTCTTGATTATCATTTGTTATTCTTACAGAAACAAAACAAGCATCAGTTGACTAAGACCTTTAAGGCAACATCTATTACGTATAAGCATATGGATATACATATAAATGAACAGCTTTATGCCATATGGCAATGCATAACACAAATCTCCAGCTTACTTTATCATATGAACAGACAGTCACTTTGGTTCACTATGAGAGCTGGATTCTGTAACTCTCAGTACTATTTTTCCCTGACCTCTTGATGTAGGGGCCAGAGGCGGCCGCTGACACAGCAGAAACAGTCTGCCCATTGCGAACGGCAGTCGGCTGGCTAAATACCACCTTCTGTTTGCTTTCCTTTGTTTCCTTGCCTGCTTTTTTCTCCAGTCACTCTCGGTGGACTTCAGTCTAAAAGACAATCCATTAAAATCCAAAGAAATACATCAGATACAAGCACTGAGGTGAAAACCTTAAACTAAATTCAGTTTATTTTCCCTGCTGAAAAGGTCAGATTAGACCAGCACGTCCAAGTTTATGCTGGTTAGTGCTGTTTTAAGGCTGATCTACGCAAACTACTTCAAATATATAACTCATTGTCATACAGAAGATATATGCTCTAGCCAACCTGTTACATGGGCACAAACACAGGCCGCAGCATTTGGACAGTTCATTCAGGTTTTTTCGAGCCTGTTTCATGCCTTGCTTGATCTGGTCCATTTCCCGTTCCACATTCTTTAGTTTTTCTAATACAGAGAAAAAGAGAATAAAGGTTTGGCAGTCACATTAGCAAAATTTCTGCTGAATTTCACAAGCAAAAAAAAGTGTATAGTATAGTATATTACATATCTCTCACACAGAGATCAAGCAGCTTTCTGTTGGTCAACGCAGCAAATTGGCATGACCAACCTGAACCCAGTGAACCCAGAATTTCACATGAAACTCCGAATTGTGCAGAAATGAACATGAAATTTCTCCAAGCAATGGCAAATGTGACTGCAGTTTAAGAGAGATTTCATGGCTAGTTACTCTCCTTTGTACCCACAACATCCATAAATCAGGAGTACTGAGGAGTAATCAGGAATCAGGAGTACTGAGATAAATGACTCACCTCCCTGCTCTTCTAGCATAGTCATTGTTTTGACCCCAACTTTCAAACTCTGCAAAAATACATGCTTTAAATCAACTCAAAGCAATGAGCAAACGACAACAGCATTTTTATGACAACCCTACTAAAAAAAAAAAAAAAAAAAAAAAAAAAATTTT